>MJUU01055273.1:128867-145620 GCA_002080025.1 Modiolus philippinarum | reverse complement strand
GGGCAGAAAGTCTCCGTCAGAATATTTTTTTTCATCATTTTGGCAGCCAAAATATTTTTTTCACATAAAATCGGCTCCAGATTATTTTTTAGAATAAAAACCATACCCCCCCCTTTCAAGTTAAATTGTCGGTCCCTAACAGATAAAGATAATTCTAAATTTTTTTTTTAACTGCTACCAATTTAGTTCTTTGATCCTAGATTATTTTTAATTACAAATGATTAGTAGTCAATCAATTAATCATAGTGTTTTATCTTATACAACAGATAACTGTAAGGTCCATAATTAGTACATACCCGTTCCATTATATAATTGCTGATTACTTTAGCCGTGACATCGCTTTTTGATGAATATCAAGAGTTTCAAATCTCATTAATATATTAGTCCAAGAGTGAATGTAAGTAACAATTTGTAGATCTAATTTTAATTAGATTGAACTTTACTTAACCAGGGATTTTTCGCCCATCTCTCAGGGGCCGAATATTGGCCCCATTCCCAATGGCAATTTCCTTACTTTTTTCCAAATTTGTAGTAAATAAATTCCCAATTTTCAAATAGTTACTGGGCTTACTAAACTTGGTTATTAGGATGATGAAATCAAATTATTTCTGCATCAGGTTATCGTCATATTAACAAAACCAATCTTATAAACAATCCTGTTTTTAAACTTTCTGACAAGTACCTACACTTTATTTACAGAAAAACATTTCAAGGATGCATGAAATTGGAATACCGCTTGTTCCGAGTTGTATAAAATTCGGAACCAGATCAGAGAAAAAACTTTCCAGATTTTGTATCCTATTTCTTCTGCAGGCACCTTAAAAATTTCAATGCACATTTACTCATTAAAGAATTGTGCAACTGAAGGCAACAACTTTAACATGAATTCATGGTTGTTTCTAACTGCCTGCCTGGTTTTCATCAATATATATGTTTCTGGTGTTATCATAAGCTTTTTAATATAGTTGCAATATATAAAAATATGAAATTTTGCAAAATCAAATCAAATAAATGAATTTATCTAAATTAACATCTGTTATAAAGATTCATATTACAATTTCCCAAAATTCATCTTTTGTCAATAAAAAATTCCCAAATTGGATTAAAATGCCATTTCCCAAAAAAACCCTGAAAAATCCCTGTTTACACAAAGTATAGCTGGACACTTTGTTGTAGGAATGTCATTTTTTTTCAGTAGTAGTAATATCTTGACCACATTTAGATTTTTTTGAGTACATCATTCAGAGTTTGTCCACATATTGATTTTGACCTTCACTTCAAATTTACCAAAATTAAGTGACAGTGTAATTTTTATCAAATTTCTAAAGTACTACTGATATAATGGTAGGTCAGGCGGACAAGACACACAATTTGTACATTAGGGATTCAGAAATCTTATTTATAAAATGTATGTAATTATACCAAGAGGAGTTAGAGAACTTACATATAGGAGCAACATTTGGCCTTTTAATTTTGCATGTCTTTGGACTTCAGAAATATTTTAAGATAATAAGAAATTCCATACTTTTACACACTTCTCTATGTAGGATGACCATGTATTTGTTGTGGCAAAGTTTTGTTTACATGTACATTCCAGTTTATAACCATTTAGTTAGATTTTAAACATTCCTATATATTTGAAACCAGTTTTCCTGTTGTCATTTGTGAGAAGTATTTATTTAAAACTGAACCCTCAATAACAAAAGAAATAAATTTCTTATCCTTTCCATGAAAATACATACAATGGTTGCCAATGGTTAATGGACCCTTTTACTATAGCCCACTAATTTCCTAACAAGAAAAATAACTTTACAATAATCTTGAAGGGGTTTATTGCAGATATAATTCAAATTGTTATTGCAACAGCCAATTTCATGGTCAACGTCATAAAAACAATGAAGTTATTTCTCAATAAAGTCTTCTTGCCGATCAATACACTCAAAGGTAAAATAATGCAGAATATGGTTACTTCAAATTTAGTGATAACATTGATTGAAGTGCAAAGAATTCAAATATTAAGAAATAAAAGTAATTTTGCAGGAGTTTATTGATGTGCAAAAGCATTATTTACTTACAAACTTAACAGTTTTTGAGCAAATCAATCACATTAAAAAATCAATAAATTCCCCCAAAATTAATTTACAATTGGTTAAAGGTGGTTGCATTTTTTTGTTATTAGTTTATATGGAAGCTCCATAGTTTTAACCATGTCCGTTTTGTTATTGATTTATTTTTTGGTACTAAAAAGAAACTTTTTTTTTTTATCATTTTCAAATCCATAATTTTGTACTGCACATTGTATAGTTAAATCAAGATGATAACATTTCCACATCCGATTTATGAATTTTTACTAGATCTGTTAAATTTATAAATTTTGTTAGATCTGTCAATCATCACTGAAGTATCAAAGATCTATCCATGGCTATAGAATACATTCAGATCTATCCATTTTTATATAACATCTCCGATCTATTGTATACATCATAACATGGTATTTAGTGGATATACTGGTACATTGTACACCATTTTCTAGTCACTATGTTTTGTCTCAAGGATATTTTTATTCTGTAACTACACAGGATTATTTTGTCTTGTAATTTATTTTAACATGAAACATTCCTAAAATAATTAAACATGTCTCATAACTTTACAGTATTGTGTTATTGTTTGCTTATAATGCAAGTTTATTAGGGACCCGTCACAAAAAATGGCAGACGCCCTTTAGTAATCAGTCTGTCCATCCGTCCTAAACAATTGTGTCCCGGCTTTACCTGTTCTCTCTTTTGAGATGGGCTTTGATATTTGGCATGTGGATAGATCACCTCAAGGCGACTGTCGGTACCATTGGTTGATGACCTTTGACCTCAGGGGTCACATTCATGCCTTTTCAATGAAAAAGTGGTGTCCAGACTATAACTTTTCTTTATTTTGAGATAGGCTTTTGATATTTGGCATGTGTATAGATATTTGGCATGTGTATAGATCACCTCTAAGCTAAGTGTTACATACCATGGTTGGTGACCCTTGACCTTTGACCTCGGGTCACATTCATGCTTTTTCAATGACAATGTTGTGTTTGGACTATAACATTTGTCTTTTGAAATTGGCTTTTGATATTTAGCATGTGAATTGGTCACCTCAAAGCTAAATACCTACCATGTATGGCGACCCTTGACCTCAAATCACATTCATATTTTTTAGTCCCCTACTGGCAACTGCCAAAGGGGACTTTAGGTTCACACTCTGTCCGTCCGTCCGTCTGCCAGTCCCGCACTTTTTCACTAAACCATTGCAGGTATTGGTCTAATATTTTGTAAGTGAATCTACCTTGATGAGTTACAGATCAAGTTAAAGTTTAGTTCCGGTCCAATGATTTTTGCAGGAGTTATGGGCCTTGGACTTAGGAAATTTTAGTAAAATATACGTTTTCCACACTTTTTTTCTAACCCCGTTGCAGGTATTGGTCTGATATTTTGTATGTGAGTCTACCTTGATGAGTTACAGATCAAGTTTAAGTTTGACTCCAGTCCAATGATTTTTGCAGGAGTTATGGGCCTTGGACTTGGGAAATTTTAGTAAAATATCAGTTTTCCGCACTTTTTTCTAAACTGTTGCAGGTATTGGTCTGATATTTTGTATGCGAGTCTACCTTAATGAGTTACAGATCAAGTCAAAGTTTGGTTCCGGTCCAGTAATTTTTGATGGAGTTATGGGCCTTGGACTTAAAAAATTTTAGTGAAATGACAGTTTTCCAAACTTTTTTTCTGAACCGTTACAGATATTGATATGATATGTTGTATGTGAGTCTACCTTAATGAGTTATAGATCAAGATTAAGATTGGTTCTGGTCCACTGATTTTTGTAGGAGTTATGGGCCTTGGACTAAGAAAACAAATTTTAATATTTTTGCTAGTGTAATAAAGCCTTGTTCTACCGGTAGGGGACTTGATTTTGCCTTGCAATACGATCCACACTTGTTCAATGGTAAAGTTTTGTCCGGACTATAACTTTTCTGTCTTTTGAGATAGGATTTGATATTTGTCATGTGGATAGATTGCATCAAGGTGACTTCTCGTGTACTATGGTTGGTGACCCTTGAACTGCACCTTTGACCTCAGGGTTACATTCTTACTTTTTCAATGACAAAGTTATGTCCAGACTCAAACTTTTTTTGTCATTTGAAATGGGCTTTTGATATTGGCATGTGGATAGATGACTTCAAGTTGACATGTCACATACTATGGTTGGTGAACTTTGACCTCTACGTCACATTCTTGAAGCGGGCACACAGAGATGGATACCATATGATCTCACTGATGTCTGTTATCACTTTTCTATAATAATATAGTAATCACTTTTATCACAACACAAAGTTTGGGGTTGTATTGTTGTAAAGTACTATACCTGGTGCCTGCATTGTACTATTGGTATTTTTTTTTTGTTATGCCCCACCTACAAAAGTAGTGTTTGGGTCGGTCCATCTATTCCTCTGATTTGTAACACTTAAAGGTAAACTCATAAGAAAAATATCAACACGATATCATAAACATCCTCTGACAAAAGTCAATAAAATGGAATGATGGAATGAAGAACACTGGTAAAACTACAACAAGGGCAACAAAGTTTGAGGTGGAAATTTATGAAATGGGTAAGGGAAGGAAATTTGACTTCTGCAAGACCCCTGCAAAATGACTTTAATAATACATACGGGTAAAAGGTATTTAAGCTGTTAAAGTGTCAAGTTTCTCTGCATAATTTGCTTATAATGGTTTGAGGTTAAATTTTCAATATTATGACCCTGACTATCTCACACGACCTTGAGACATGCCAGGCCAAATCTGTAGACAGAGACATTGACACCGAAATGAAGTTGCATATTTTGTAGTATTTAGCATACCCTCACCCTAACAAAATTGTAAAAGCCCTGTCAAATAGGAAATTGATATCTTAGAGCAACAAAACTACTTACGATGCACAACTAATTACTAGAATACCATCGTACCAAATATCAAATGAATCCCTTCAGGCAAAGTGGAGAATTTGTGATGAAAAATATCGGATGAAATGACAGACAGACAGGTGTACTTCAATGTACCCCTCACTTGTTGAGTGGGGTATAATTTAGAATCCAAAAGAACAACAGACCCTTTATGAACTTGTGTTAAGTATTAAATATTCATACAAGATCCAACTGCATAACATGTATTTTTTGTGGATACAACAGATTTATATAAGTAATACACAATTTGATGTCACCAGTAATACTTATTTATGGGTTTGATTGTACACTGTTATAGGGATATACATTTTACAATGAACATGTCTATAATTGAAGGAATAGACTAAATAGGGTAATACGTTACAGTTTTATGTCACCTTATTTGCAAAGGGGAACTGCAAAGAGTTGATTGTTATAGAGAATGACTGGGTCACATGATAACATCAGGCCACTGTGGGGGACATTATGTGTTTGAAATTTGTTTGGTTATACATGTAAATTTTCTTGGTGGTTGTCATACAGGATGTCCAGCTTGATGATAAAAATTGCAATTTTATACAGTGGAACCTGTCTCATCCGACACACTGTGGGACCATAATAATGTGTCAGATTATGCAGGATGTGGAGTACTCAGGTTTACAAGGATTTAAAATCTGTCATAGGAACCAATAAATTATGTCGGATTTTGGCAGGATGTCGGAATACTCAGGTGTCGGATTAGACAGGTTTCACTGTAAAATGAACGATTTCTAGTTATCCAATGAAATTTAAGAATCTATATAAATCTATCAATGAAAGAGAACAAGTTATCATCTTTTGAGCAATTTTTATATTTCACAGTAATCTCAGTTTCATAATTTCTACTAATTGTAAAAAATAATGCATAAAACTCGGACGTTTTGAGCATTATTCAATTTTTCACAATGCTATCAGTTTCAGATTTTCCAGCATTCTAAATAGAAGTTTGATTTACTCCACACTTGGAAATGATCCCTCAGTTCAATCATTCTCACAGGTTCTGAGCATCATTTGTAATACAATGTATTTCACAATACTATCAAGTTTCTCAGATTTTCCAGCATATCTATAAATAGAAATTCAATTAACTCCACACTTGGAAATGATCCCTTAGTTCAATCATTCAGACAAATTTTGAGCATTCAATATTTCACAGTACTTTCAGTTTCTCAGATTTTCCAGCATATCTAAGTAGAAGTTCAATTTATTCCACACTTGGAAATGGTCCCTTAATTCAATCATTCTAACATTACCAGCATAGTAAATGTTCACAATGTTTAAATCTTGAAATCCTTTAATAGCATTCTTAATAGTGGTTAGGGCTGCACTTTCAGCTGTAAAGAAAAATAATAAACAGGCATTAATTTTTATCTGTCAAAATATTCAAATAAAACAATGTTCATTATTGCAATACACATAGAATAATACCCAAGTATTGTTAGGTGATGAACCAAAAATTCTCCTTTGTTGAAAGATGAACTGAAGCTTTACATCTAAACAATACCTATTGTAGAAGTGTGAATCTGCTTTAGGGCATTCTATTGTCAATCGACTCTTGATTAAATTACCTATGGAAAAAATTTCCTTCCTTGGTCAAGAATTTTGTTGCAACTTACTGTTTTGTCATTTAATGATTGCTAAATAATGACTTAATGGTGAAATTATTTCCCTGTTGGTAGTCTTTCATATTTCATCATTAAGTCATTATTTAGCAATTAGTTCATCTTTCAACAAAGGAGAATTTTTGGTTCATCTCCAAATGATATTGGGGTATTATTCTATGTGTATCGCAATAATACAAATTCCTTGATAACAAAAAAAGCCATAAATCAGAAACAGGAGTATAAACCATTTCTCAAATTTGTGAAAATGCTTGCATCATTTCAACTTGCCTAAACCAGAAAACACTGTTGTGCATTGACCTTTTTGTAGTTTTAATGTAATTAAACCTGTCTCTAAAGCATCCCTTTTATAAAATCGGTCTCTAAAATAATATTGATCATTTAAATAATTCATTATGGAAATATTTGTGTGTCTGTAAAAAGTGTCAAATCTTTTCTTTTCATTTTTTAATGTAATTATTTGATCTTTGTGAGATTGTAATTTTCATTGGCAAATATACAGGATTATCTAAAAATTATTACTTTTGTTTGGCTGCATTCTTTGTAAAAAGACGTTGAATCCCGTCTGTTTTATACAATACATCATGGCTGATCTCCCCTGAGTTCATATACTGTAAAAGTACTATTGTTTGTGGAGTTCCAATTTTCGTGGATGTCATGATTTGCTTTTACCACGAAATTAGGTTCTAAACCAAATGCATTTTCTTCATAGAGTTTAAATGCTTAAATTGGGTACCACGAATTCAAGTGCCCACGAAATAGTAATATTTATGAAAACCACGAAAATTGATATCCACGAATAAAAGTACTTAGACAGTACATTCAGCAAAATCCATTTTATATTTTTATTTGTGTTAGATTAACACAATATCATTAAATACAAATTAAAATAGTCAATTTATCAATAAAACAAGAAGTAATGTACTGATGAAAAATAACTCTGCAAGAGAAAACTTAATACTAAGGAAGAAGTTTTATTTATTGTAACCCATTTTCGTGGCTTTTATAAATATCACTGTTTCGAAAGTTCTTAAATTTGTGGTTTCAAATTCTATACATTAATACTCTAGGGAAAAAATGTATTTGTTTGGAACTTAATTTCTTGGTTCTAGGGAACCATAAAATCCACAAAAACTGGAACCCCACAAACAATAGTACTGCCACAGTATGTATATACCATATTATCAAATAATAGAAAATTAATTTAGTATTTTGTATCATCAACATGTGCACAGGTTATTTCTATTAGAAAGGTAGATTGGTTTTATTTTCCTTTGAATGAGAGGATTTTATTTCAATGTTTTGTCTGTATTCTTAATTATATAAATGTACTTACCAAAACTTGCCAAATTTTTGTCCACTCTTGTTTTGGCATGTTTGTGTAAAATTTTTGTAAAGCTGTCTTCTACAAAGAAAGAAAACTATCTATTAGATTTGTTTATATTTCAAAATTCTAGGTTCCAAAGAAAACTTGAAGCACCTGTACACAGGAAAAAGTGCAACATGCGTAAAAGGAAATGTGGAATACACCTATTGATACAAGTAAATATTTACATGCAGTTCCAACATTTTTGTTATAGAAATATTTTATGCAAAGGATATCCCACAGTTTCAGAAAGAAAGGGCCACTCTTTATGTACTTTTTAAAATGCATGCAATTCCTTCATAATGTAAAGCTATTGTTCCATACATATTCCAATTCAGTGTGGTTAAACTTGCTTCAATAATTTCATAGAGGATGACAAAAATGATCAATTTCCCATAGGGTCAAATGCTAATCTATATTCTGCCCTGGCAGTATGACTATAATGAAATGAGCAATAATTGTAAATGATCTTCCATACATCATTCCTGTAAAGTTTGCTTGAATTTGCTTCAGTGATTTCAGAGGAGAAGATGAAAGTGCCATTCTTCCTATAGGGTCCAATGTTAAACAATGTTCCATGCTGGTGGCCATGTTTTTCGTTGGATCAATACGAAATGAGCAATCTTTGTAAAGGACCTTCAATACATCATTTCTGTAAAGTTTGATTAAATCTACTTCAGTGATTTCAGAGGAGAAGATGAAAATGTGATTTTTCAATATGAAACCTTTGAACATGATTTCCATCTGGTCCTATGTATGTTCACCCTTGGCATCCATTTTGGATTAGGTGCAGACCTACCAGATATCTTGAATAGAAGGGACCATCTAAAGACAATTGTGGCTAAGTATGGTTCTTATTGGACTAGTAGTTTCTGGGAAGAGGACTGGTGAATGTGTTTTCCAGAGGGTCCAATTTTAAACTGTTTTTCATCTGGCAGTCATCTTTGATGGGGGTGCAGACCTGCTGGATATAATTTTCAAAAGGGAAACCCAAGGACCGGACCATTTTGACAAAGTTCCAACTGGTCAAGTGGCTTTAGGAGAGAACATCTTTGAATGAAAAGTGTAAGATGGACTGACAAATAACAGACTGATGGACTAACAGATGATGATTTAAACCCATGCTAGCTCAAGCCAGGTGTGACTGTTAGGTTTTATTTATAACTTACCTGGTAACTCCACAGTCAGATCCCTACTGATGTGAAGGGCTGCTAGATAATATGACTCCAATATTGGGGCTAGGACGGCATAGTAAAATGACAGTTTGTTTTTACAGTCTGTACGCTGTGTATTGACCTATTAAAAAACAAAAAACAAAACATTAAAACGAAAATATAAAAAATTGACAGTACAATTTTTTTTTTCAACAAGGCATAGCTATAGTCAAATTTTGAGGAATGAAATAGCATTTTCCACATATACATTTGTTTATCTTTGTTGTAAGATAAAGGACAAGACAGACAATAATAGACTGGTGTAACAAAATTGGATATACAACCACCAACAGCCATTAGATTATTTGATAAACATTCATAGGTAGCATGTATATCAAACTCATTTTATCATGTTTACACCTAAAGCACTTTTCTGATTATTCCATTTTATCACGTCTACCTGAAGAACTTGTTTTGAGGATCCCATTTTAACATGGTTATCTGAAGAACTTGTTCTAAGAATCTTATTTTATCATGTTTACCTAAAATACTTTTCTATTTATCCCATTTTATCATAATTACCTGTTCTGAGAATACCAATTTTTCATATTTACTTGAAGTACCTATTTTTAAAATGTTTACCTGAAGTACTTGTTCTGAGAATCCCTCATCTTCCTCATCATCCCAGGATACAGTAGCAGACAAACTACGAGCCCACTTCTGCTGTTGATCCATATACCCTGTATCATCCTGCCAAAAAAGGTTAATATGTGTATGGCAAGCGCGAACCACAAAAAATAGAAAAATCCAATTTAAGTTACTTAAACCTGGTTTTTCTCTACTTAAATTCAATTTAAGTTACTAAATTCGAATTAACGCTACTTAAGGAGATTAAGCACTTAAATAGAGATTAATGTGAGAAAAACGAATTAAGTAGAGAAAATGGCAATTAAACTATCATTAAGTGCGCCCGAACAACATAAATTGAGTTTAATTCACATTAAGTTACTTAAATTGAATTTAAGTAGAGAAAAACTAAGTTTTAGTAACTTAAATTGAGTTTTTCTTATTTTTTGTGGTTCGCGTGCACATAACTCTACTTAAGTAGAATCTTCCACTAAATTAGAGTTAATATCCGAAGTCCTGTTTGAGACAATCGTTTTGATTGGCCGCCTGTTGTGTTGTGTGTCTACCATGTTGACCGTGTACTGAAAATTCAAGTTATATGAAATAAAATACAGTTTTTACAGTCGATGTTGAAGGTGTTTCAAAGTAAAAATTCATTATTTTGTTTTTGTTTATCTTTGTTCTTTGTTTTGTTTTTTGTTGTTTTTTTTTTGTTGTTGTTGAAAGCAATTCGTGGGTGTCGAGATTTAAAAATTACATTAATTTATATTCATAATAAGTAATATTTGAGAAAAAAAATAGTCTGCAATTGAATGTCAAACTTTCAATTTTATTTTTATTAATAAAAACTTTAATTTAGCATATCCTATTCGAAAAAGTCCCATATGTTGCAAATTACATGAATTTCGGGGGGAAATTTGAAGAGTAGGATAGGATTTTTAGTCCCGAATTTAATTATTCTCATGCAAAAATAACAATTTTTTTTTGTTGCTATTTTATTATATCATATCCTTTCGACCGCGTTCGCTGTTATATCACACACCTGAACAGGTAAATTTGGTCGGCAAAATCGAAATAGGGATAATTAATAAGGGTTATAAAAATGTCATTTTCAAATCACTCGTACGAAATTGTTAATTAAGGTATTTTGATAGACCCTTTTGAACGAAATTCTGGAATGTTTACCATTTCACAGGGTATTATTTTTTCATAGATATTTATTGTGTATATCTATATAATTAGCGTTACACACATGGCATTATTGACACCTTTTAAAACCACAAACAAGTTTTTCTGCAAAATCTTTAAAAAAGCAATCGACAGAAAAAATATGAAAATCTTAAAGATTATCAGGCATTTCATATATCCAAATTCGGATGGAAAATATAAAAAAAATACAAAAGATAAAAAAAAATCTTTTACATTCCTAAATCTAAAACAAACCTTTCAACCAATCAAAATGGTTGTTTCAAACAGTACAACGGCTATTAACTCTAATTTAGTGGAAAACTCTACTTAAGTAGAGTTAATGCACGCGTGAACCACAAAAGATAGAAAAACTCAATTTAAGTTACTAAAACAAAGTTTTTCTCTACTTAAATTCAATTCAATAAAAACGCTTATTAAGNTCTTTGTAAAGGACCTTCAGTACATCATTCCTGTAAAGTTTGGTTGAATTTGCTTCAGTGGTTTCAGAGGAGAAGATGATTATATGAAAAGTTAACAGACGACGGACGACGGACGCCAAGTGATGGCAAAAGCTCACACTGACCCTTCGGGTCAGGTGAGCTAAAAATTGACAGTACAATTTTTTTTTCTCAACAAGGCATAGCTATAGTCAAATTTTGAGGAATGAAATAGCATTTTCCACATATACATTTGTTTATCTTTGTTGTAAGATAAAGGACCAGACAGACAATAATAGACTGGTGTAAAAAATTGGATATACAACCACCAACAGCCATTAGATTATTTGATAAACATTCATAGGTAACATGTATATCAAACTCATTTTATCATGTTTATACCTAAAGCACTTTTCTGATTATTCCATTTTATCACGTCTACCTGAAGAACTTGTTATAATCAAATTGTATCATGTTGTTCTGAGGATGTTTACTTGAAGTACTTGTTTTGAGGATCCCATTTTAACATGGTTATCTGAAGAACTTGTTCTAAGAATCTTATTTTATCATGTTTACCTAAAACACTTTTCTATTTATCCCATTTTATCATAATTACCTGTTCTGAGAATACCAATTTTTCAAATTTACTTGAAGTACCTACATTTGTATTTTTAAAATGTTTACCTGAAGTACTTGTTCTGAGAATCCCTCATCTTCCTCATCATCCCAGGATACAGTAGCAGACAAACTACGAGCCCACTTCTGTTGTTGATCCATATACCCTGTATCATCCTGCCAAAAAAGGTTAATATGTGTTTGAAATGATATTATGTATTTACACCTAATCCTCTATAAATTCTATTTTTACCTAGCCAGTATAGCAGTGTGTTTGTTTGTTTGTTTATTTATATAGGGTTTAATGCATCTTTCATGATGGAGGAAGTCAAGAGTACCCAGTGAGAATCGTCAACCATGGGCAGGTAAGACTATAAAAAAATAACGATTAGAATATCAGGCCATTTTTCAGGAAACAAATGATGAGGCAGGGAGGGAGAAGTTTTTATTTTTGTTGGTTAAAAATCATGATGAGGCATCTTTTTACATTTCAGAAATGCCCAAAATGTAATGAGGCAGGTGATTTTCTTTTTTTTTTTAATTTGAAACTTAAATAAAAAGTAAAATTAGTCCCCAGAAAAGAGATGAGGCAGGGGCCTGAGAAGCTAATGTATTTTTTTATTTGGCCTAATTGACATACCTTATCATATACTGTGTCAAGTTGATTGCACCCTTTTTTGTGGCAAAATCACAATATCGGGGTGGGTTACATTGATTTTACAGGTTAACTAACTACCTCAACAGTTGCGATGTGATATATGTAATTAAGGTACCTGTACTATTACTGTAGCTTACCATCTCTGTGTTCCAAGTCTGAGTTCTGATTTGTTAAGAACTTAAATAGAAAGTTCGGGACTTGTAATCCTACTCAAATAGGGTCTGAAAGTCTCATTCCATTTTGAAACTTCCAGGAACATAAAATGTACCCAAAAGTTGCATTTTCCACAAAAATATACACCATATACATGTATTCGCCGATGCCTCTGCTGGTGGACTGTTAGTCCCCGAGGGTATTCACCAACTAAGTAGTCAGTGCTTCGGTGCTGACCCTAAAACCAACTTTATTGAACCTTGCAATATCTAAATTTTACAAAATTTTGTTCAAAACTAAGGAGTATCTCCCTCATTATTTGTTCTCTATCAGCTTTTACAAGTTTTTTGGTTAATGGACTTCCAAATGTTTTAGTTTGATCTGCACAGATGAGACCTAAGTTGTCGAAATGAGCATATACAGAAAATAAATTTAACAGTAACCTCAGTATTTTATTATTTATATACTCGATTATAAGTCAGAAATTTGGGATTTAAAATTCATTTCCAGAGAAAGGAATAGACTTTTAAGAGTAACCGAGAACCATTGAGGAAAGTCGAGAACGTGAAATGTCCGGGAGGCACATACAATGATGACCAAATACAGTTTGCAAGTATTCAACAATCATCTGGGTGTATTGAGGCATCATTTATTACTTTTAATACATTTGAGTTGTTTTCTTACTTAATTCACGATGCTTTCATTTCAGCATCATGTAGGTACTTTATGTGTATTTACGTTTCACTATTTGTGTACTATGTTGATTTCACTAATTACCGAAAAAACGACAATAACCGACACCTTTCTCCACAAGGAGTGGCTTATCGTATCTAACGTGAACATTTCCTATCCTGTTTATTCTTTTTTAACATTTAGTCCATAAAATACACATATTTTATATTTTAATTCAAAATGAAGACAGGCTATAAAATTTTTAATATTTGAAACACATACTCCTTTAACTTATCATATTTTTTGGTTTATGGTCGTACCATTTAAGTAAACAAAGTATAGTTATCCCACCCAATACGATGTCTTGGCAAAAAAATGAAGAAAACTGCTTTTACCACATATAAAATGCATCACATGCAGCATTTATCTCATGTAGAATATATTTTTTTATTCCAATGTAGGCAATTAAATAAATTATAGCAATTTCGTGTTGAAGTTTTGGTACCAACTTGACCACGATCTCCGACCGACTTATAATTATGATCAGCGCTAAATACAGATTTTCGTTCCCTGAAATGACCTGACGACTTTAATCGAAAATATACAGTATTTCAAACAAAAATTCTAAGATAATTTTCCTTGATAATTCCCTTTTAATTACCTCTTAGTAAACTTCAGTAGCTTTAACTTGCATCACTCACCACTGATATGACCTACATGTTGAGAATCACTATTTTAACAATGCTTGCAGTTCTCTTACAACTTATTATTACATGGCCTTATTATCACAAATCCCGACAAACATGCACGCAAGGTGTAATTAATGGAATCACCAGATTTTGAATGTGCAGAAAGCTAATGAGTGTATTTAATATGCGAAGTTTAATTACTGAAACCAAACACCAGTAGCATTTTTTTCAATTACTAAAATTGCATTAATTTCCAAATTTATAGTAGTGCTCTTAATTATTGGAGAACCTGAAATTTTTTACTGTACATGTATTTCAACTTTTCTCTCGGCAAAGTCGACTGTACTTCAATACTTTAAATCAAATTCAAATATTTAAATTATTTGTTTGAACATTTATACATGCTGTGGTTATAGATTGAAAGAGTATCATATTATCATAATCATATGTTATGTGTAGTGTAATATTTTGTATGAAACCACATTTTTCAAAAACTTGTATAAAAGTAACTTCTTCTGCCATTTTTATAAAATTCAAATTACATAAAGCTGTAAATGTTATATATACCTCCTGTACTTTTAGGATTTCTAATGTTACCAGTTCATCTAATGCATCTGCTAGTTCTTCTTCTAATCTCTTACAGGGCTGTAAAATGACAAAGAAAACACATGCTTTTATAAAGTATAAAAGGCTCTATTCCTTGTATATCTGAGTAAAGGAAATAATACATTTATCTTTATCTTAGATTTTAATGATTGCAATATTTCAAGAAAAATTAAAGATGGAGGTACAGCAGACAACCGAACACTAATAGCATCAGCTAACCCTGGCTATAACTAAGTTAGCAACAATCAAATATATAAGTGAAGAAAAAACAAATAATTTCAATAAAAGGATTCTTCCATAAATGGGCATTTCTAAGGTAAGATGAATGAGTTACGTGCAGCTCATAGGCACTCATCATAACTCATTAAGGTAGATAGACACTGTTTCGCTGCACAGTTCATTTGCACATTTGTAAAATAAAGAGTTGAATACGGGTTAGGTTTGATTTTCGGGTCAGAACAGTAATTTGACAGTTTTTCCTTTGTGGCGTCATAATTGACTGACAGAACTGAAATGTCATATTTCCTCCACTTTGTCGCAAAATAAACTCCCTTTTCCTGTGTTTGTTGTTTTAATCCAGACATTTTGTAAAATATCACCCTAAAAAGTATGGTGACATATACTTTTTTCCTTGTTACCAATATATCATATCATTAACTACAGATTTACAAAAATATATAAATTTCTCATGGTTAAAAGATTCATTTCTATTAAGCTAAAAATTGTCTTTCCATATTTTCTCTGTGCATTCTAAGTAAAATTAGGTGGAAAAATGCCTAAAAAAAGGCAGACTTTGATCTCGATTCTAGAAAAAACTAGAAAAACTGAGCAAAGCTCACAAAAACAAACCCCCCAACCCCCATTTGATTCCAGATGTTAAAATAAAGGGCTACGCAGAGCGCAGCATGATATGACCGCAGCATGTCGAATACTGAAATTTGAACAAGTGTAATTCAAAATGGATGAGGACACAGTAATGAGCTTGATACAGTAATTAAATGGACACAATAAAGAGCTTGAATCAGTTGCAATTTTGGTCCCTCTGGCCCCTTTAGCTCGGAAACAGTAAAAGCTATGCCAAATTTGTTGACATACTACTGAAAGCTTATATCAAGAAGAACCAAAGAAAAAAAAGTGATAGAAATCTGATGAATAATAAAGATTTCAAGTATTTCGAAAATTACAATTTTGGCCCCTTTGACCCCTTGTAGCTCGAAAACGGTAAGAGCTACGCAAAATCCGTTGACATACCACTGAAAGCTTATATCAAGAGGAATTCAAAGAAAAAATTTCCCATTGAAATCCAATGAAAAATAAAGATTTCACATATTTCGAAAATTTGCAATTTTGGCCCTTTGACCCCTTGTAGTTCGAAACGGTAAGAGCTACGAAAAATCCATTGACATATTACTGAAAGGTTATATCAAGAGGAATTCAAAGAAAAAAATCCCATCGAAATCCGATGAAAAATAAAAATTTTAGGTAATCTGCAAATTTGCAATTTTGGCCCTGTTCGGCCCCTCATAGCTGGAAAAGGAAACAAGTTACCAAAAATATAATAGTTGAGCGCTAATTAATTTTTCATAAGGAATCTAATGAAAAAAACTGCATCAAAATTGGACAAAAAAATGAAAAAAATGGAAGAATGTGTCCATGGGACACGGATGCCCCCGCCTCCTTGCAATCGAAACCCATAAATTATTAAAGGCATAACTATATACAATATATATTTATCAAATATTATTAGAAAGGATCTTTCTCCTGTGATAAATAGGCACTGGAACTGGTTTGGTTTTGATATAATGTGTAGTTCCAACAAATAATAATAGTCTTATATGTAATACTAATCTATTTTTAGCAACTGTGACCTTGACCTTGGTGGTATCAACGCTAAAATCTATGGGATTATGTCTATTGTGATAAGTAAGCAAGTGACCAAGTTTGGTTTT
>MJUU01055273.1:105640-123082 GCA_002080025.1 Modiolus philippinarum | reverse complement strand
GAAATTGAGGTCAAGGTCAAAAGCCATATGGCAGACGGACATGTACTAATCAAGACCAAGCTATATACCAAATATCATTGACTTCTAGCTTCTAGTTATTGAGAAATGGACTTAAGCAAAAAAACTTAACCTGGTCACTGGACCGCGAAATATAGGTCAAGGTCACATGATTTTGGGTCCGACAGATAGGGTTCGCCGTAAGCTACCTATGGACCAAATATAAAGTTCCTACATCAAAGGCTTCTGTATTAAAACTTGAGTTTACGCCGCCGTCGCCGTCGCCGTCATACTTTGCACGCCTATGTCTCGCTTTCGCGACTTTCGTCGCGGGCGAGACAAAAACTAATGTCTCCTCCCACAGTACGTAATGTTCTTTTAAGTGATAAAACACAAGTAAGTTTATGTTGCCACCAGGTGGCCATTCATTCCAGCTAGACAATATGCACAACTAAAGCATGATGGTCAACAACCTTGTGAAGATGTGGGAGAATTAGATTCACAAACTTTATAATTCAGCAAAATTCTAAGTCGAAAAGGGGCATAACTCTCCCCTAAAAAAATGGCCCATCAATCTGGCGTGACAATATGCACAACTATGCATGATGGTCAACAATCCTGTGAAGTTTGTTTGAAATCGGTTCAAAGATGTAGGCCAATTGGCGTCCACAAACTTAATTTCGCAAAATTCTAAGTCAAAAAGGGGCATAACTCCCACAAAAATAAGCTGATAAATCCGGCGACACAATATGCACAACAACGCATGATGGTCAACAATCCTGTGAAGTTTGGTTGAAATCAGATCAAAGATGTAGGAGAATTGGAGTCCACAAACTAAATTTCGCAAAATTTTAAGTCAAAAAGGGGCATAACTCCCAAAAAAAATTAGCCGATACATCCGGCAAGACGATATGCACAACTACGCATGATGGTGAACAATCCTGTGAAGTTTGGTTGAAATCAGATCAAAGATGTAGGAGAATTGGCGTCCAAAAACTAAATTCGCAAAATTCTAAGTCAAAAAGGGGCATAACTCCAGCAAAAATTAGCTGATCAATCTGGCTAGATGATATGCACAACTAGGCATGATGGTCAATAATCCTGTGAAGTTTGGTTGAAATCGGATCAAAGATGTAGGGGAATTGGCATCCACAAACTAAATTTTGTAAAATTCTAAGTCAAAAAGGGGCATAACTCCAGCAAAAATTAGCCGATCAATCAGGCAAGACCTTATGCACAACTACGCATGATGGTCAACAATCCTGTGAAGTTTGGTTGAAATCGAATGAAAGATGTAGGAGAATTGGCGTCCACAAACTAAATTTCGCAAAATTCTAAGTCAAAAAGGGGCATAACTCCAGCAAAAATTAGCCGATCAATCCGGCGAGACGATATGCACAATTAGGCATGATGGTCAACAATCCTGTGAAGTTTGGTTAAAATCCGATGAAAGATGTAGGAGAATTGGCGTCCACAAACTTTGTGACGGACGAACTGAAGGACGGACGACAGACGGAAAAGACAAAAACAATATGTCTCCCCCTTAAGAGGGGGGAGACATAACTACCCAAAACAAAACATCTAGGGGTCACCGTACGGTCTTCAACACAGTGTGGAACCTCACACCATTTAGTAAGCCCTAAATGGCCCCCAAAAATGTAACAGGTGAATAAATCAATGGAAACAAACCACATCCAATAACCTGAATATCAAGAGACTAAAATTTTATAAGAAGACAAGGACAAGCCAATGACCAACATATTCCTGACTTGGGACAGGAGCAAAAATTGTGGTGGGTTTAAACTCGTTTTGTTGGATCCAAACCCTCCCCTATGTGTGGTGAATGGCTAAAAAATAAATGCACAAAAAGACTCACAGTAAAAATCAAACTAGAAAAAAGTCCAACTTATCAAAAAGAGCACCTTTACAGTGAAGTACATAAAACATGAGGACAATACACATAGGTACTGTCCTGACAAATGCTCGCATTTACTGACAGCTAGCTAAGGACATAATTTCCGTTGACTATGATATCAAGCCTTCTTACATATGAAACTTCAATAATTGAAATAATTAATTCATACTCTCCAGGAAAAAAGCAGATTTTAAAGGGTTGGCATAATAACTTAATTTAAGAAGAACATACCTATAACACTCTCCAGGAGGAAAGCAGATATCACAGGGTTGGCATAATAACTCAGTTCAAATATATGAGGCATTTCTGTACATGGTTGTATATCACAGGTACTTCTGTAAAAAAATAAACAGCTGAAGTCTCTCCTGAGCCCAAGACACTTTTATTAGAAGATAGTGATGACTCATTGTCATTGAGCTTTGATTCAGTTTATCTTTTCATAAATAATCCTGATTTGTAAAATCATATGCTTATGCTGAAGCTAAAACTAAGAGATTGTCTATGACAACAAACCTAGTAAACCCAAATTGAAAATAACATTTAATAAACCGGATGAGATAAGATTCTTGGAGTTTCAACATATATAGGGACCTTTTTACACAAAAACAATATTTCACAAAAAATTCTATAAATTGATATCATTGACTTACGATTTCTTGACCAAATCTTCTGTCAACAATTCTAAGGCAAAGTCTACCACTTCACTGGTCTCCCCTACAAAACCTACGTCTCTTTTCTTTGACTTTAATTCTTCCTTTAACCAGTCTACACTACTAATCAACTGTTTTGTACTGCAGCCCTGGAGATAATACACACATTTACAAATGAAATAAAATTTTTGGATAAATTTTGGGAATGTGAAAAATATCTTAATTTCTGTACAAGGGTCGACGACTAACATAAAAGATGTTCTCCAGAGCCTGCAGCATTCTCCTGGGTCATTCATGAAATGAGTTGTTCGATAATTTGCATTTTTTTTAGATACTTGTACATGTATAAACATTATCATACTTTTATGAGAATTCAATTTTTTTAAATGGCTTGTCTTTTCTATTTTGATCATTTTTTAATACTGAAATAAAGTAAATAAGATAAATTCTGTTTCAGTATGCATCAATCTTTTTTTTCACAGCAGTGTTTGAAATTTGTTAGACTGAGAACATTTTCATGATTTTTTTCTTAGTTCTCAGTACTTCAAAGCTGACCTGAAAACTTGCAATATATAAATTTTAGAAAATGTTGCTTCAAGCTAAGGATTCTCCCTCCTTAACTGATTTTGGTTTTCCATTTAGAGCTTTTTTGGTTATTTGTGCTCTATCAAATTATACAAACTTTCAATTTAATTCAAACAAAATCTATTAATAGAACATGCAACTTATGAAATTTCAACAAACTACAAGACATGTATGCTTGCTATATAAAATGAACTCTAAAGAAATGAGACCCCACGAACTAACATTCATGCAAAATAAATAATAGACAGTGTACCTAAGAAATGAGACTATACAAACTAAAATGTGTGTGAATAAATAACAAACAGTGTAAGATTTGATACATTACCTCTCTGTATTTCGTTAACAACAAGAAAGCTACAATGTTTGTACACATCAAAGCCTGGGAATGAACACTATCTGAAAATAAAACAATTGTTTGTAAATCAAACTCAAAATGATAAATTCTCATGAATAATGGAAAATATCGAAAAGTTGTGGTCAAACAGGAAGTAGATGAGTTAAAGATTTGAAAGGAGACACAAGAAACAGATGAACAAGGGTAAAACAGTACACCATACTCCCTTCCATAGTATATCCCCTCTCCTACAGAGTGGGGTTAAGATAAAAAAGTTAATGCATTTCAAATAAATCCTGACTTTCACTTCTAATGGAGTAGTTTTAAATTGATTTCTCCCAAGACTAGTTAAATGTGTAAAAAATAGATTTCACAACTGCATCAAGTGAGATTAACATTTCTGCACTGAAGATTGTTAAATTCTCATATTTTAAAATTTAACTATTGAGAGAGGAGAAACTTTATTTGCGCTGCCAAATTGTTGACCATTGACATCAATAATAGACAAGTATATTTGCTTCGTTTTATTTTCGCGCTTCCATTCCAAACACGAAAATCGTGAAAGTAAAACTGCCGCAAAAAATTCCCGGTTTACAGTATTTCACAAGATTCAGTCATGAAATATGCTTCTTTAATAATGATTTTTATGTGGAAACTTGAAATAGCCATGACCCCCTTTTCTGCTGATCAGAAATAAATGTTTTCTTTGAGCATGACATCATCAGGCATGGTTGCATTTTTTCATGTGGTGACAATGGCACCCGTGACCCCCACTGGCAATGGCAAAGGCGAAAGATGGCCAACATGATCAACCTCATAACTGATTTTCAACCAATGAAATCACAAGATCACTTAATGCACATGTTGGAGAACACATTGATCTCTTGTGAATGAAATTGAAGAGAACAGCATAAGAATTAGAAAACAATATTTAACAATGTTAGAAAAGATATAACATTTTTTTTCAACTAAAAATATTATGTACATCTCATATTTACAGTATGTATACAAATTTCAATCATATAAGTGCTCCTCAATTTTAAGACTTGTATTCCTAAGAGATTGAATTTCTTCAGGAACTTATAAAAGATCATAAAATAAGATTGCCGCCGCCACAGTAAAGTCCATAAAGTCCCATAACTCATGTAAAATTTTGTGAATCAAAATGGCGGCAGGATATAATCAACTGCATTAGGTGGCAAACAGCCGAGCAAAATTTTAGCAAAATCCCTTACTTGGATTTTGAGGAGATGTGTCCAAAAAGTCTTCCTATGTTGTAGTATGCATTAAGTCAATAAAGTCCATTAACTCCCGTAAAATTAGTTGACTCAAAATGGCGGCTTAATATGATTAAGTACATATGGTGGCAAATGTTCAAAGAAAATTTCAGCATAATCCATTCAGTGGTTTCTGAAGAGTTGCGCCCACAAAGTATTCCTAAGCTAAAGCATGCATGAAGTCGATCAAGTCCCATAAATCCTGTTAAATTTGTCAAATCAAAATGGCAATGCGATATGATCTAGTACTAATGGTGACTAACAATCCTGTAAAATTTGAATGAATTCTAACCAGCGGTTTCTGATGAGTTGCGTCCACAAGATTTGCCCTTGTATAACAATGTGGAAATAATCAAAGTCCCATAACTCACACAAAATTTGAGGAAACAAAATGGCGATGCTATATGATCTAGTACTAATGGTGAATAACAATCCTGTAAAATTTGAATGAATTCTGACCAGCGGTTTCTGATGAGTTGCGTCCACAAGATTTGCCATCGTATAACAATGTGGAATTAATCAAAGTCCCATAACTCCCACAAAATTTGATGAATTATAATGGTGTTGCAATATGATCTAGTACTAATGGTGACTAACAATCCTGTAAAATTTGAATGAATTCTGACCAGCGGTTTCTGAGGAGTTGCGTCCACAAGATTTGCCATTGTATAACAATGTGGAAATAATCAAAGTCCCATTACTCCCACAAAATTTGACGAATCAATATGGCGATGCGATATGATCTAGTACTAATGGTGACTAATAATCCTGTAAAATTTGAATGAATTCTGATCAGCAGTTTTTGAGGAGTTGCGCCCACAAAAAACGTGACACACGGACGCACAGATGCACAGACGCATGGACAAAGACCATTTCTATGTCCCTCTGTCGCGTTGCGGCGGGGGACAAAAAAAGATGCTAGATCCTTCAATCTCACTTCTAGATACATTGATGATGTTCTTGCAATTAACAAGGGATCTGCGAGCCCAAGCTCACTAGAAATACCCCCCTTCTCAGCTTTTAGTGGCCTGCACAGGTTTGAAAATGCATCTAACAATATAGCACATACAGTACACACCGAGTGTTTCAGTTACAAAACACTCAGGTCTGACATATTTCACAGTGTAAACACCAGCAAAAGTCTGTGAAAACACCAGCAAACTTCCTGTTGTTAATTACATAGAAATACATTGGCAAGTCATAAATGTCAGTGTAAACACCAACATTTCACCAGCAATTGTCAGTGTTTTCACTCATGTCAGACTAGGGTGTTTTGTAACTGAAACACTCTGTGTATACTGTAATGACAGAAAATTTACTAAGCCAGCAAACAGGAAGTAGTAACCTGACATATCTGAAAATACACCCCACAATATGGCATGACTATACACAGCTGCTGACAAAATTTCAAGTTTGTTTTAATTACCATATTGCAGAGAAACACATGACGGAAATTGTGACAGACGAATGGAAAGACTGAAAATTGATTATGTCAGTAAACATGAAGAAGTAAACTGACAGGTCTGAAAATGTATCCCACGATATGGCATGACTACACAAAGCTTCTAACAAAATTTCAAGTTTGTATCATTTACCATTGCAGAGAAAAGCTTTACGAAAGATGTGACAGACGGACAGAATAATGAACTAGAGGCTCAGAGACTGAGCCTGTATCGCTCACCTGGCAAAATGCTTCTACGCCATACATGACTAAAAAAGATGTTTTCTTACCAATGGGGTCAAATATGTTCTTCATTAGCACCCATGTTTTTTGTCTGATCCTATTGAAATGAATAATTTTTGCAAAGGACCCTCTATACATTTCAGAGATGATGATTATAAGGATGGTAATCTCATTCCTGGCTCCAATGTTAAACTATGCTCTGCACTGGAGGCCATCTTTTTTGTCTGATCCAAGTACCTTCCATACATCCTTACTGTAAAGATTGGTTGAATTTGCTTCAGTAGCGTCAGAGGAGATAGCAAATATATGTCTTTCCCATAGGGTCCCATGTTAGACTATGTTCTGCGCTGGCAGCCATGTTTTTTAGGGAATCGGAAAAATTTCGGCAATTTACATAAAAGACCTTCCATACATCATTCCTGTAGAGTTTGGTTCAATTTGGTTCAGTAGCTTCAGAGGAGATAGTCAATATATGCTTTTCCCATAGGGTTCCATGTTAAACTATGTTCTGCGCTTGCGGCCATGTTTTTTCACGGATCGAAAAAATTTTGGCAAACTAAGTAAAGGGCCTTCAATACATCATTCCTGTAAAGTTTGGTTCCATTTGCTTCAGTAACTTCAGAGGAGATAGCAAATATTTGCTTTTTCCAGAGGGTCCCATGTTAAACTATGTTCTGCGCTGGCGGCCATGTTTTTTCACGGATGGAAAAAATTTCGGCAAACTAAGTTAAGGACCTTCCATACATCATTCCTGTAAAGTTTGGTTCCATTTGCTTCAGTAGCTTCAGAGGAGATAGCAAATATATGCTTTTCACATAGGGTCCCATGTTAAACTATGTTCGGGGCTGGCGGCAATGTTTTTTTACCGATCGAAAAAATTTCGGCAAACTAAGTAAAGGACCTTCCATACATCATTCCTGTAAAGTTTGGTTTCAATTTGCTTCAGTAGCGTCAGAGGAGATAGCAAATATATGCTTTTTCCCTAGGGTCCCATGTTAAACTATGTTCTGCACTGGATGCCATGTTTTTTCACGGATGGAAAAAATTTCAGCAAACTGAGTAAAGGACCTTCCATACATCATTCCAGTAAAGTTTGGTTCCATTTCCTTCAGTAACTTCAGAGGAGATAGCAAATATTTGCTTTTCCCATAGAATCCCATGTTAAACTATGTTCTGCGCTGGCGGCCATGTTTTTTCACGGATCGAAAAAATTTCGGCAAACTAAGTAAAAGACCTTCCCTACATCATTCCTGTAAAGTTTGGTTCCATTTGCTTCAGTAACTTCAGAGAAGATAGCAAATATTTGCTTTTCCCATAGGGTCCCATGTTAAACTATCTGTGCTGGCGGCCATGTTTTTTCACGGATCGAAAAAATTTCGGCAAACTAAGTAAAGGACCTTCCATACATCATTTCTGTAAAGTTTAGTTCAATTTGCTTCAGTAGCCTCAGAGGAGATAGCAAATATATGCTTCTCCAAAAGGGACCCATGTTAAACTATGATCTGCGCTGGCAGCCATGTTTTTTGGCGGATCAGAAAGTTTTCCGCAATCTAAGTAAAGGACCTTCCATACATCATTCCTGTAAAGTTTGGTTCAGTTTTGTTCAGTTGTTTCAGAGGAGATAGCAAAAATGTGCATTTTCCCATAGGGTCACATGTTCAACTATGTTCGGCCCTGGCGGCCATGTTTTTTGGCGGATTGGAAAAATTTCGGCAATCTTTGTTTAGGACCTACCATACATCATTTATTCCTGTAAAGTTTGGTTAAAATTGATTCAGTGGTTTCAGAGGAGATAGCAAAAATGTGAAAAGTTTACAGACGACAATGATGATGGACGACGACAGACGATGGACGCCAAGTGATGGCAAAAGCTCACATGGCCTTTGGCCAGGTAAGCTAAAAATTGACAAAGTCGGTAAACAGGAAGTAACATCCCGACAGATTTGAAAATGCATCCAACAATATGGCATGGCTACACAAAGCCTCTGACAAAATTTCAGGCTTGTATCATTAACCATTACAGAGAAAAGCTTTATGAAAGTTGTGATGGACGGAATGACGGAATTACTGAATTAGGGAATGACGGACACGGGTAAAACAGTATATCCCCTCCTCCTTGGGAGCGGGGTTATAATAAAGCACATTTTCCTAAATGGATCCCATTAATATATCCTCAAGAATTAGAGATAAAGGAAACAACAGAAACCACCAGATCTACATGTACATCTTTTTTGGACTAACATCTTGAATTCAAAAAAAATGGTCATCTTAGTACTAAAATGTGTGACAAAAGGGATGATTTAATTCTGTTGCATACGATCAATAAAAAATTTCTTTTATATATCAGTCTCTTGTGGAAAAAATTGAAGTTTTGGTCCCAACTGTGATTTAAGATTCTTTTTTACTTAATCTGGGATAATCATTTCCTTTTACTGTCTACAACCTTTCAATAGCAACTACTGTTGAGTTACTACTGGACCCTTCCCCAATGAAAGGGGAGGTTTGGTGCTCCATAAAACCGGATTAACCCACCATTTCTTTTGAAATCCATGTATCAAGTCAAGACCAATGCGGTCGACAATTTTCCAGTGCTTTTCCAACTGCTTTGTCTTTTTGCCTCTTCGAGTTTTGCTCATTCAGTAATTTTGTTATTATCATCTCATGTTTGTAATTCTAAGTTAGTTTGGGTGATACACATTTTCAGGTGGTTAAATCCAAGCATTACTGTTAGAATATAAATCAAAGATCAATTTCCAGTAATTTTAAAAGTGCGTTCAAGTTTTTTTTAAAAACAGTTTGCATTGGGAAACAAGCGAAACATATTTTAGGATAATTCCAAAATTTCTTGTAGTAATAAATGTATCTGTTTTAAAGCTATACTTTCATACATGTATACAAGTCCCGTCCCGACTAACATCTTGAATTCAACGAAAATGGTCATCTTAGTACTAAAATGTGTGACAAAAGCGATGATTTAATTCTGTTGCATACGATCAATAAAAAATTTCTTTTATATATCAGTCTCTTGTGGAAAAAATTGAAGTTTTGGTCCCAACTGTGATTTAAGATTCTTTTTTACTTAATTCTGGGATAATCATTTCCTTTTACTGTCTACAACCTTTCAATAACAACTACTGTTGAGTTACTACTGGACCCTTCCCCAATGAAAGGGGAGGTTTGGTGCTCCATAAAACCGGATTAACCCACCATTTCTTTTGAAATCCATGTATCAAGTCAAGACCAATGCGGTCGACAATTTTCCAGTGCTTTTCCAACTGCTTTGTCTTTTTGCCTCTTCGAGTTTTGCTCATTCAGTAATTTTGTTATTATCATCTCATGTTTGTAATTCTAAGTTAGTTTGGGTGATACACATTTTCAGGTGGTTAAATCCAAGCATTACTGTTAGAATATAAATCAAAGATCAATTTCCAGTAATTTTAAAAGTGCGTTCAAGTTTTTTTTAAAAACAGTTTGCATTGGGAAACAAGCGAAACATATTTAAGGATAATTCCAAAATTTCTTGTAGTAATAAATGTATCTGTTTTAAAGCTATACTTTCATACATGTATACAAGTCCCGAAACTTCATTTGAAACTTTAAAATGTATGAAGTCAGAACCTAAATAGAATACAGTTGATTTTCTATAGACATGTATAAATTTTGATTAAACTGCATAAATCTTGATTTCTAATATCATACACTATTATTATATCTTTGGCACTTTTTCCAAAATGAACTACATGAATATAATTAATTACTGAGAGAATATCCTGATATTTCAAAATACAAAACAAAGGTAATGCTCAAACTATTTAACATGAATAGACATGGAATAGAATAAAAACTTCTTATAAAACAAACTCTTTCAACAACTCTGTCTACTATTATAAGTTAGGAGAGCCAAACTTAGTGAGGGTATTTTTGATAAAACTTTTACTTACTATACAACACATGCTGAGCAACATCATCAATAGTTTGCCTCTCATCCTCTATAACTACATCTGTGCCATACAGTGAACTGCTACTACCAGAACTACGTATCGGTGATGGTGTATCAGGGAGATCATCAACTGATTCGGACTGTGTTATGACACTACGCTGCATATACTCCTAAACAAAATATAGCGTATAACATTATTTGAAAGATCTGGAAAGGGTCCGCTTCCCATGTAATCATGCAAAAACAAATGTAAAACTAGAGGCTCAAAGACTGAGCCTATATCGCTCACCTGACAAAATGCTTCTATGCCATGCATGTCCAAAAAACGATGTTAATTACCAATGGGGTCTAATGTTTAGCTATGTTCTCCATTAGCACCCATTTTTTTTCTGATCCTATTGAAAAGAGTAATTTTTCAAAGGACCTTCTATACATTTAGTTTAATTTGCTTGAACACTTTCAGAGAAAATGATCAAAAGGATGGTTTTCTCATACCAGGCAGGGCTCCAATGTTAAAACTATGTTCTGCACTAGCTGCCATGTTTTTCATCAGAAAGGAATAAAATGAGCAATCTTTGCAAAGTACCTTCCAGACATCATTCCTATAAAGTTTGGTTGAATTTGTTTCAGTGGTTTCAGAGGAGAAGATGAAAATGTGATTTTCCCCTAAGTCCAATGTTAAAATATGTTCCGTGCTGGCAGCCATGTTTTTTGTCGGATCGGCAGGAAATGAGCAATCTGTGTTAAGGATCTTTAGTACATCATTCCTGTAAAGTTTGGTTGAATTTGCTTCTGCAATTTCAGAGCAGAAGATGAAAATGTGATTTTTCCCATAGGGTCCAATCTTAAACCTAAGTTCTGCCCTGGTGGCCATGTTTTTCATAGGATCTAAAAGAAATCGTTGTTAAAGACCTTTAGCACATCATTCCTGTAAAGTTTGGTTGAATTTGCCTCAGCCGTTTCAGAGCAGAGGATGAAAATGTGATTTTTCCCGTAGGGTCCAATGTTAAACCTAAGTTTCCCTGGCAGCCATACTTTTTGTTGGATCGGAACAAAATGAGCAATCTTTGTAAAGGACCTTCAGTACATCATTCTTGTAAAGTTTGGTTGAATTTGCTTCAGCCATTTCAGAGCAGAAGATGAAAATGTGATTTTCCCCATAGGATCCAATGTTAAACCTAAGTTCCACACTGGCAGCCATGATTTTTATCGGATCGGAAAGAACTGAGCAATCTTCGTAAAGGACTTTCCATACATCATTCCTGTAAAGTTTGGTTAAATTTGCTTAAGTGGTTTCAGAGGAGAAGATGAATAATGTGATTTTCCCATAAGGTCCAATGTTAAACTATGTTCCGTGCTGGCGGCCGGCCATGTTTCATGTCCGATCGGAATGAAATGAGCAACCTTTGAAAAGGACCTTCAGTACATCATTCCTGTAAAGTCTGGTTGAATTTGTTTCAGTCATTTCAGAGCAGAAGATGAAAATGTGATTTTTTTCCATAGGGTCCAATGTTAAATCTTAGTTCCTCGCTGGCAGCCATGTTTTTTATCTGATCGGAAAGAAATGAGTAACCTTTGTTAAGGACCTAAAGTACATCATTCCTGTAAAGTTTGGTTGAATTTGCTTCAGCCGTTTCAGAGCAGAAGATGAAAATAAGATTTTCCCATAGGGTCCAATGTTAAAACATGTTCCGTGCTTGCGACCATGTTTTTTGTTGGATCTGATGGAAATGAGCAATCATTGTTAAGGACCTTTAGTACATCATTTCTGTAAAGTTTGGTTGAATTTGCTTGAGTGGTTTCAGAGCAGAAGATGAAAATGTGATTTTTCCCATAGGGTCCAATGTTAGTCGGAACCGAAGTTCCGCACTGGTGGCCATGTTTTTAGTCGGATCGGAATGAAATGAGCAATCCTTGTAAAGGACCTTCCATACATCATTCCTGTAAAGTTTGGTTGAATTTGCTTCAGTGGTTTCAGAGGAGAAGATGAAAATGAGAAAAGTTTAACAGACGGACGGACGACGGACGCCAAGTGATGGCAATAGCTCACACTGACCCTTTGAATACTTGTCTGTACTTATATTCTGTAATTATATTTAAGTATTTTTCAAATCAATAGAGTGGCATTTTGTGATTTGTGAAAAAGCCCGATTTTGGGAGTGTGATTAAAAAAAATCAGGCTTTTTCACAAATCACAAAACGCCACTCTATTGATTTGAAAAATACTTAAATATAATTACAGAATATAAGTACAGACAAGTATTCACAAAATTTAGAATGAGGAATCATAGACTGAAAATTGAAACGGACAGATATGTTCAACCTATAATTCCTTCAAATGAACGTTTATGTCAGAAGTGTGATTTTGGAGAAGTAGAAGATGAAACTCATTTTCTTATAAGATGTACGTATTTTATTAGTCAACTAGATAAAATTTTTAGCACTGTAGATACCACTTGTCACAATTTTAAAAGCTTATCCTCAATCAATAAACTAATTTGGCTACTAAATTCTGAAGATCATCTTATTTTAAAGAGCATTTGCGAATTTTTTCTGTACAGTCACTGTATACTTATAAACTAATTATAACTAGATATGATACATCTAAAATTTTGATTTCTCTTTTTATTGTTGTCTTTGCTAATTTATATGTCACACATTCCTCTCTGTGGGCCCCACCTATGGAAATAAAATATTTGTATTTGTATTGTATTTGGTCCTGCTGGGTTGAAATGAAGACAATTTTACTTACTGTGAGATATTACAATTACTGGCAAGAGTGATGTTTAGGGATGAAATGTCCTTTTTATTGAATTGTACATTTCAGTTAAAAAAAAACTCACCTTTTTGATAGAAATAATATTAAAGAATATCCCTTACTTTTAATGAAAAAGGATGGCAGAAATCCACTCTGACACTACCATAACTGCTTCTCAGAACTTTTATTATCCCTTGTATGGCTCCCCAGAAAGTCTCCCTTTTCTTTGGTAAACCCTGTAAATATTACAATATATCCTGTTTTAAAAATATTGACTGATGCAACTCTTTCACTTACCTGTCTATTGGTGTAATATATAGTGCCTCAATCGTCTCGTTATCTAGGCACTATCTGGTTTTAAAGAGAAGTAATATTTTATTTTTAAGAAACCTTGAGACTATTTATAAATTTCATGTAATGGTCTTTAGATCAATGTCCTAAACAATCCACTGTCCAGAAACTGAGGAGTTGTGGGTACAGTGATTGCATTTGATTTTTTGGTGTACAAACAATCAATTTTATCAACCAATGATGTCAGGTTACTTACGTTCTTGACCAATCAAAATATTTTGGTGTACGCTCTAACCAAAATGCTTTAGTTTCTGATACGGCAAATTTCTTAAGGATTTTAATAAACTTTGTAATGTGCTATTGAACTGTGCAAAGATTTCAAACCAAAATATAAATTGTCTACATGAACAAGGAATTGTAAAATTGTTGTTGTCTACTGAAAACTACCTTCATTCCTAGCTAAATGTTAACAAGCACTTTTAATTCGACACAATATGTTACATCTTGTGCTCATTAAAATAGTTGTACAATAGATTTTCAGTTTAAAAGTAATTTCTAGCACTAACACTCAGAACTTATTGTCTGAAAAAGAAGTAAAGTGACAGACAGACTTTAAGTCAGAGAGACAGATTTATATATACATGTGTAAGGATTTTTTAGAACCTAATAATATACTAAAGCTGACAGAGATCTGCTAGTGGCTATTTGAACAAAATCAAAATACTAGTAAAACCTAACTTAAAAAGATGAAAAAAAATAATGAAGATCAGATATAGAGCAAAAGACTAAAAGGGTCCAAAAGTAACATTAAAATCATCTTCACAAAGACCTTCTGCAGGAAAACTTACAGTAAAACCAGAGAAAGGTTTTGTGCAATTTCAAAACTCGTACTCAACAAATACTTGTCCTGAAAATAGCTTATAGCAAACATATTTATCAATAGACAAAAAAAGCAAAATCAATCAATCAATCAACTCATTTGTAGCAAGTGTCTCAGTTTACCACTGCTAACTATATATTTTATCAGTTACATGTAATTATAGTTTTCATAACAAGAAAGAATTGTATATCGATGGATATCAACTTGAGTTATGTAATTTCAAAATATAATAAACGAGCCTTTGGCGAGTTTATTATATTCAAGTTGTTAAAACTATTTCTCTTATGATCATCATAATATTCAGTGCCGAACTGCTGTTTTGTTTCAAACAACAACACCGTTGCTAGGTAACGTTAATCACGACCAACGAGATTTCACAGTGGTCCAATAAAAACATCAAAAAATAATAGCACATCACGCGTGATGTGTTATTACTTGACGCTCGACCAATGAAATTCCTGTAAAAACGATTCAACAAGTTCATATCTAACTCCAGCTTCAAAGTCTCGTTATGTACCACAAATAACTATTCATGCAAGGAATAGATAATAAGCATGCATCATAAGAGAATACGATTTTTCTATCTTCACAGTAATTTCATCAACAAACACTGAAAGGATATGGAGTAAATGTACATGAGACAAAGTCTTTATAAATACATGGTAGCACCAAGTAATGGAACAACGCTTTTTAAACAGACAGACATTTGGACAAAGTCACTCAGGCAGACACATGACAAGCTAATGTCTCTACCAAGCAGGAAGAAAGTGGATTGTATAAATAGTTAAAGGGTTTTAAAAGTAATCTTTAAGATATCTTAACTATTCTATGCTCCATAAGCTAACATATTCCAAATATAACATAGAAAGTCAAACCTTTGAAATCTATAAATCAAAGATAAATACAAATGTAAACTTCTTATTCAGAACAATTCTCATAAGATACAATGATATTTTCCGTTGAAAAAAAAAAACAGCTTAGAGCTCGCAGTTGTAGTGTCTGTATTGTAAAATCAGGGGAGAAATAAAATCTTCCATTTGTGCATCGGTAAGAATATTACTCAGGTCTTGTTGAATTGTAGAATTTACATGATTGCTGAAGTTTGTATCTCAAAGGAGAAATGCAGTAACCCATTTGCACAAGATGGTGACTCTGTATATCAACAATCCCTTCTCTTTATCTCATTGGGTGATATAATAATAAAATAGGCCTTTTGATAAAGTCCGAAACAGTGATTCTTTCAAATTTTTCAAGTATTTACCAGAATAAGCTATTATCTTGAACCCTGTACTTAATCTGATTTAGACTGAAAATATAAAGATATAACCCAATAAACTAAGCAAACTAAATGTAAGTCACAAATCAACCTCCTCCTTGTCAAAATTATGAAAATATATGTGCAATCTCTGATATGAGTACAAAAACAGATGTGCTGGGCCTTACATACCACTGTCATATTATTCCCCTTGACTATCAAATGTTATAATCATCTTTATAATACTAAGTTCTACCTACCATCTCTTCACTACAAAAATTACCATCCAAGATTCTGTCATAATTAATACTGATTGGTACAATGTAAGCATCTTCTATTATACCTGTAAATAATGAGGACAAAATTATACTACATTTGTAATAGCTTTGTAATCATGGATTAATTTCTATCAAAATAAATGCATCCTCTATTATACCTGTAAATAACGAGGAAAAATTATACTTTTGGCTTTGAAAACATCGATAAATTTTCCTTTACATTCTAAGCAGTAAGAAATACTAGAGCTGTCGATGATGCCAGAACATCTTTGTATTATTCTATTTTTTTTTTATAGAAACAAATTTTGGAAAAATCAACCAAACGATAGTAAAACACTAACTAACTTCAATATTATAACCCATAGTTTTTCAAAGATTGTGTTAATCAAATTACAGGATATCAAGATGTGTTTTGCTTTTTTTGTGAAATACTTATGTCCCAAAATAGCATTAAGAACAAACCTTTAGCATGAATATTAATTAATGGGCTTCTGAGAAATTATAGATAATATGAATTTATAAATTCTGGTATCAACTAAAAAGTCAAATCACATAACAAACATCCATGAGATACAAATCCCATATCACTTACCATTCATAAATCAAATGTTAAAGGTTAAAAAAATTGCTTTCATGCCTCGGTCATGGAGTCCAATATTATTCAGGTATTGTTTAAAAGGACTTGCCACAAGGAATGCATATGCAAAAATCAAAGCACAATCATTTACCATTTAAAAAATATATCCAATGTAAAAGTTTTTTTTTTGTGGACAAACAGACAGACAGACCAATCTACAGTTCTTGGAGCATAAAAATTCATGTATATTTACAGAAAGTGAATTCAAGTCTAATACACTACTAACCCTCATTTAAGGTATCTATAACAACAGACAGTAAGCCTCCCTTTGGATGATAAGCTCTACCAGATCGTGTTCTACCTCCTTCTATAAAGAATTCCAAGTCTTCACCACTCTTCAATATCTCCTGCATATACTGCAAATAAAATGAAACAATACAAATAAATTCTATGTAACCTATCTGAAAATTCATGGCTCAATATTAATTATCTATTTTTTTCTTTATGGTACCGGTATATCAATCAATTCTTGTACTTAAAAGTATATTTACAAGGAGTACATATACATACTCCAACTCCAATCTTAATCTTATTCTAAAATACACTCTCTAACATTAGAAACCAATGGAAAGATTTTAGCTATATTTTTAGCTCACAAACTCATTTGAATGAATGCAATACTGACAGTGCAATATTCCTCTTTGAAACTTGTGCACATACTTCATGAACAATGTCATCTACTGGTACAAAACAAGACTTTGAGTGCAAGTACACGATTCTGTCATATACTATGATAACAAAACCATACATGTGATAGCTCCCGGATCCTGCGGGAGTCTCCCGTTTTTAAGCCCTGAAATTTGTCCTCACGGATTTGGCTGTAAAACTCCCGTATTTGTTTTGCTCAGAATAATGTGAAAAGTAAACTGTTTTGTACCCTATAATGCCTGTCAATCAGTTGCGCTTGGTTGATTTCTCATTGAATTTAAAGGTAATTAATGATATTTTGTTGTTTTAAATA
>MJUU01055273.1:61516-76074 GCA_002080025.1 Modiolus philippinarum | reverse complement strand
GACGAACATTTTCATCAATTGGATTTCAAAAATATTTGATTCCAATTTTGGTAAAGGACAAGGTGCGATAAGGGGTTGATTTGGCCCAAGATTCGAGTGAATAACTAAGTTACACCTCAAGATTTTATTTCATGTTCGTTTCAAAGTTGAGATCACATTTATAGAAAAAATGCAAAAGTTAGAACCAATGACGTCACAATAGGTACAGTTCTGACGTCATGAAAAGGCTACTTTTGAGAATTTTCAAAGAAATATACAGAATTTGGCAGATTTGCGTACAGTTTTCCTTAACGGAAATATCGAGCACATTCATGAACCAGTTAGATAATTTACCAACTTATTGGTACAAATGAATTGAACCTCTCATATAAATTTTTTTGTGGTTCTTGCATGTGCTCTATATTTCCTATACAAAAAAAGTTGTCAAAATTGGTCAAATTTGTCATTTTTCGACAAAATCTTCAATTTGTCCCTTCTTCTACACTCTTAAACTCAATAATCATACATCAATATTTGAGAACTGTTACTGTTTACTGAAAAAACATACCCACAGCATATTTCAATGAGAAAATTCTGTGAATTCAACCAAATTTATTTTTCAGCCAAATAATGCCCTTACCGCCCCTACTCCTTTCCTGAAAGTGTCAAAGACCACTTATTTTTTGGAATTCTACCTAGCAACCATACTTAAAATGTTTCTGTAGTTTAGGATGAACATTTTCATGAATTGGATTTCAAAAATATTTGATTCCAATTTTGGTAAATTTCCTGAAAGTCTCAAAGACCACTTATTTTTTTGGAATTCTACCTAGCAACCATACTTAAATTGTTTATTTAGTTTAGGAAAAACATTTTCATCAACTGGATTTCAAAAATATTTTTTCCGATTTTGGTTAATTTCCTGAAAGTCTCAAAGACCACTTATTTTTTGAAATTCTACTTAGCAACTATATATCCTAGAATTCTTTTAGTAACAATAATGACTATCAATAGGTAGATTTCAAAGATAATGAAAAAAATTATGCAAGGGTGTATAACAACTGTTTTCTGTGTCAAACAGGGAGTGCGGGGATAGCTGTCGTTTCCGACAACATCTAGTTATTTTCTGTTTAGTCACTAGGTCTCGTGTAGAGGGCTAAATTTCCTGCCCCTACCCATTTCTCTCCCGTATCAGGTTTCGTTGCACTGTGTTATTTCTTTATTCTTTTGCTTGTAATTTTGAGTTGATTGACTTTTTCTCGTCGTGATATATGGCTTAGATATTGCTACCTGGACGTTGAGATCTTTAATTAATTAATTAATACAATGATTGTAAATAGAGTTAGATATGCTTTATCATTATTTTTTTTCACCTGTATTAATTGCAGGAGCACGAACATCAACAAATATTTACTTACTTTTCGGTGGGATAGAAAAGAACTTGAGCTGTTAGATAGCAGACATTGAAATTAGACTATTTCTCTGTACTCTTCACTGTATGATACTGTGTTGTTAGACATAAACCTTGTAAAACTACCATAAAATTACCCAAAATCTATTAATATTATTATGTCTTTGAGTGAATCGTCACGTATTGGTCGAATATATTATTGCAAGTCGCAATCACCCTCTTTCATATTTTTTGTGTTGGAAAGTCCCTGATTCTACATAAGATAATTGGGTTAAGCTGGCTAGATCCAGTCCAGCACACCAGTCCGGTCCATTTCACTCACTTTCAAGTGGCAGTGTGGTGGACAGGTTATAATATGGAATACCTAACCGACAAATTGTGTAGAGAAAAACCCACACCCAATGCAGTATAAAGACCCTTCTATATTTATACAGCATACACAATAAGGGTCGTATGGAAGGCTAAATTCCTGCCCCAACCCATCTCCTTACTTTCCAGTCTCAGTTGCCCATTCCTGCTTTATATCTTTCTTCTATTACTTGAGAATTTTTTCAATTGGTTAACTTGTTCTCTTCCTTACATAGCTGAATTATTGTTTACTGAGGTAAAACTAATCAATCAATCAAAACAATGAAGTGGATAAAATTGACAATACCATCTTCATCATGGCCGAAATGTCCGGCTACCTACTAATGACGCATATGCATGGACTGCTTGGCCTTTTTCAATGATGCACGTATACACTCTATAGCCTTGGAATTGATCCAGGTGATGACAATTTCTAATAATAATAATAATACATGTAATTTTTATTCTCTAATGATGTCAAGTTTAAACCGGTTTTGACCCGTTAGATAAATTTTCTTTATTCAACTTATATTGAATAAAGCCCCGTGCTATTTCCCGCCAAATCTATTCGGAATACAATTCTCGGTGTTTATCATTGATCATTAGAGAAAAAGATTACACCACTTTATCCCGATTATTACCATATTTTATCCACTCTCGATAGTTAAATTTTAAAATTTTAAAATGCTCGGCCAGCCTCGCAATTAAAATTTTAAAATTTAACTATCTCTAGTGGATAAAATATGGTAATGAACGGGATCTTGTGGTGTAATCTATATTTATCTGATATAAAAACCCAATATACTATAGCTTTGACGGGTGGAAAACCCAATTCATTTTAACTGTAACAGGTGAACATATATGGCTTTACCTGAGAAAATGTTTATGACCCAATTGATTACAAAAGTAATAGTGAAATTACCCAATTGGTCAATCCTTATCTGGAGCTCTATATTTAGACCTACTTCTAAATATATTCCATGCTCAAATTGGCTGAACTGGTGGTTTGACACCCTTAAGCTTAACCCTGGTTCTTGTCAGGTATGCATTCTTTTTAACAATAAATTTCATATAAATCAGACCTGGGTCAATTACTTTGAAATGTAATTAATTAAATTACAATTACATTTCAAATTTCCTCAATTAAATTACAACTACAATTACAACATTTTCTTTGTTGTAATTAATTAAATTACAATTACTTTAGGAAAGTAATTAATTAAATTACAAATTACATTTCAATTTTACACTTCATATGACAATTTCCAACAAGCAATTTTGATGAAAGGTAAAATCTACTGGGTAACTGAGATTTTGAGTTTGCTAAGAATATTTCCGTTAACTTTTTAAAATTTTTTTAGCTCTCTACTATAGACCATGGTAATAAGTCTACAGCAATAAACGAATGACTGTGTCTGGTAGGTGCCCCTGCAAAGGGTTCCAACTTGAATATTGCATAATTAATGTTCATGAAAAAACACTGATGGTACTTTTTGTTGATTTTCATTTCATTAAAAAGAAGGTATATATTTCTTTATGTATTAGCTACAAAAATCTAACAATGTTGATGTATTCTTTGTTTTCAAATCAATTCAGTGTTTATACAAGAAAATGTTAAATTCTAAGGCATATGCGATTTCTATGGTTTTGAAGAGGTATTTATTTTTTTCATTTTCATTTTTTTTACACCAATCAAAACCTTCAATTTATGGCATTTTGTTTTGATAAGTAAAACTTAATTGCTGGTTGTAAATTAGTATGTTTATAGACACTTTACACTTTAAAGATTTGTAGTAATTTACCTCTGAGGACAGGAAATGTTAATTAATAAATAAAATAATATTTTTCTTAATTAACTTTTGATACCCATAATAACAATTCTTGCCTATTGACTGCTTATATATATGTGGAATTGTAATTTATAATTTGAAAAATGATTGAGATATGAACCTGGCAATGTATATAAAATGCTTCATAATGCAGTTTTATACAAAAAAGATCAAATATACAGGTACATTTTGGTGAATCAAATTCAAATAGTCACATGTGTATAACCCCAAAAAATTGTAACGAAACCAAACTCTTGCATTAAGTAAGCTATTGTGTATAAGCCAAAAAAACTGTAACGAAACCAAACTCTTGCATTAAATGAGCTATTTGTAAAAATTATGAAATAAAATTAATCAGGGTTGTACCTGCAAAGAACATGTATTTATTCAAATATATTGGAATGTCTCAACAATTTTACTTGAAATTCAAAGCTTCTGGTTTATATCACCTTACAGATCTTCTTATATTGCAGTATTTATTAACCCTCATATGAGTAACAAGCCTTTGATAGCCGTAGTTCTTATCCATAGGCGGCATATATTATAAATTTTAATTTTTGACCATACATACATGTACAAATTTAAGAAAGTCCTTAAACTTAGTAAATTAACATTGTCATTTGTAAATACATACACTATTATTGTTATTTTTAAAATAAGTTTAAAATGTAAGTAGAAAGAGAAATGAGAAAAATATCAAAACATTTTCTATCTTCGGTCTTAAGATGCTATTTAAAACAGAAGTCTTTGAATTTATGCAAAGAAATACATGTAAATCAAACTTGTTCACATGTAATTGAAAAGTAATTGAAAAAGTAATTGTAATTACATGGTTTTTCAGCCCTGTAATTAAATAAATTACAATTACATGTAATTGAAATTTCCCTCAATTACACATTACATTCAATTACATTAGAAAATGTAATTAATTACAGTCAATTACAATTACATTTTGCAATTACCCCAGGTCTGATATAAATAAACATTTGCAATAAAATGTTTAATCCATTTTCATTGAAATGCAATAATAAACATGCCATTTCATGTAATTTAATTTTGTTTTGATAGTCTGGAGTGGAACAGTGATTTTATTGTTGTTTTTTTTTAAGTCAGGGTCCTTTTATAATTAAGAACAATTTCTCATAACTCAGCACCTTTTGAAGTGGAATTTATAACAAAACATGTTGTTTCATGTTTGTCAACATTGAAACGATTTATATTGCAACATAATCTCTATTGATATTGTGATAATGTCCTAACCTGGGTGATTCCAACACTAGTTTTAGAACATCTTTATATCTGTGAGATGTATTACGCCCTAAGGCATATCCTACTGTCGCAAATCTTCTCTGCATAAATGTTTTGGGCCTAGAATATAGAAAACAATATCTTTGAGTTTGTTTTTACTTATTAATGACAAAAAAATGTATTTTCTTGCAAACAATAGGCTATCTAGAATTCTGGATATTGCAAATTTTCAAGCGAAAAAATCCCAACCTACCAACACTATTTTCTTCCCGCAGTCTACAGTAAACACACATTTTTTTGCCTTTTCTATGAAACAGTTGGTGGATATTTTGGTTAAAGTACTTACATAATATCAAATCTTTCAAAGTGGATCAATCAAAGATCATTGTCACTATGTTTGGTTCCAAACATGCCAAAAGGCACAGAAGTTCCAGACATGAAAATCTCTGAATGTACTTTTACATACAATCCTATGACAATCTATGCCTCTGCTTGTAACAAGGTTCATCATCATAAATCGTAGCTAATATTCAGACAGTTTATTGTTCAATGCATCAACAGTTTATTCAGAGACAAAAACACAAGAGTAAATTCATGTAGTCAAATGTAATTCAGGTAAAGTTTACTATGATCGCAAGAACTAATTAAATAATTCTACAATATTATTTCAAAATTCAACAGTATACCCACCTTACTGGACTGGAAACATCTAAAATATTACGTATTCCAAGGTTATAACTATTCACATTGAAATCTTTCTGACTATATGGGGTACAGGAACAACAACGTCCCATTACAGGTCTTGATGTTGTTAAATTGTCAGCCATTATCACTGGTGTTGTTTTGAACTGAGTGATTACATTGTTGCTCACCTAAAAATGAAAAAAATACTAACTTAGTTATATAGATCACCAAATTTCACCTCGTTTGGCTGATGTAAAATATCCTGTAAATTGTAGTCTTGATGATATGTACTAAAATATCCTGTAAATTGTTGTCTTGATGATATGATCAGGATATTTTAGTACATAAAAAGCATAACAGGATGTTCTTCCAAAAACCTACAGGATGTTTTCCATGTTAGAAAAATTGTGCACTTTGTCCATACATTTTAGACTCTAGACCTGTATAACCATTACACGTTTATGCTGAGAAAAATATAAGATTTCCAAGTTTGTTGCTGTTTTTAGACATGTATATATGAATTTTTTACATGACTAGTATTTTCTTTATTAAGAAGATCCTTGGAGCTTATTCAGCCCCTCAGATTTTTATGTACTAAAATATCCTGTAAATTGTTGTCTGGACGTCTGGGGCGACATAATAATAATAAAGAAACGGGCAAAGAACAATATGTCGTCCGGACTACGTCTGGGGCGACATAATTACAAAAACCATAGGTTGCATTGATGTAGGTTTTAATGTGATATTAAATTGATTATAGGCTTCATTGTAAAATTGTTTGGTCGTCATTTTCATGAGACAATATATTGTGTATCTATTGTGAAGAAATAGTTAAATCATCAAATATCAATGTAAATTAAGTTGATTACAGGTTAGGGCTATTCCATTTAAAATTCCCACCGGAGGGTGGAACACCATTTATATTTTTTTCCGTTGGTGGTGGGTAAATTTCTATTATATCCTAATAGTGTAATTATTTTTTTTTCTCTTGGTGGGGGTATAAAAATAAGTGGTGCTCCATCCCCTGGTGGGAATTTTTACTGGAATAGCCCTTATGTAACCCAGTTTTTCTTGTTGTCATTATTTTACTTAGCTTGTTTGGGTTTGTGTAAGGTTTGAAATATGAAGAAAAAACACAACAATAATAAATCAACAAGAAAAGTAATTCTACATTTTTTTGTACATTTTTGTGCTTTGATCCTTGAAACTTTCATATTTTCAATTACCATTTATTGGTTGTTATTCATTAATAATTTTCATAATTTTTTTTTCAGGATCCACTTATTATCAAAATATATACCGTCAAACCTGTATTAACAGGCACCTCTATAAAGTGGACACCTGTCAATAATGGAGTATTAAGGTAAACCCCTTCAGGCGGTACGAATTGGTATACAATAGAATTCTGTAAAAGCTTGATTACTTGAAGAGCAGACCAAAGACAGGAGTTTAGAAGGAGTTCTTATAGGTGTAACGACAGGAATAATGGAATGTTCATTGAAGAATCAAAATAAAATATGTTAATGATTAGGGAAATCCACCATAAGCACATATTCATTATGTTATATAATTGCTGATTACACAAGCCTAGACACAGATTTCTAATGATTATCAAGAGTTTCTAACCCAAATAAACATATTGGAACCAGAATCACAGTATATTACAGAACTCACACTTTCAGCTGGTAATACTTTCTGTCTAGTGCTAGTTGACCTTCGAGGTCGGCTGATGTTCTCACCAAATTTATCCTTCCATTTCTGTCTGCCTTGCTGGAGTATTCTCTGTGTGGATTGGTCTGTCTGTTTGTTTCCTCGGCCTCTTTTTTCCCATTTTTTATAAACTGCTTCAATATCTGGCGTGATTGACATTCTGTAAAACATAAATACAAGATTTGTCAATAATAAGTTCTATCTTTTGATGTAACCAAAAAGCAATAAACCATTTCAATACAAGCTATAACCTCCACTTTCAAAACAACATACATTCCAGGATATTTTTTTCACAGGAAAAAAACATACTATTGGCAAGTTTTCTTCATAAATGCAACTTTAATAAATAAGATACCCTGAGAGTAGTGGTTAAGAATGAAATTCAAGATTCAAGAATTTATTTTTCCTGACCTTCCAAAAGCATCAACATTACAAATTCAGAAACTCTTGAATTTGCTGATCCCTTAGAATCAATGATTTCTTGCAAAACCATGAAAATTTGGAACTCACGAAAAAACGTGCTTTCGCAGTAGAAGGATTAAGTGCAAACAGCAAACACTTTAAAATGATTGTCAAAATGTAACATCTACTGCATTTAAAAACCTGATCCTACATAAAGACAGCAACTATTATTGTCTAATTCCAACAGTATGACAAAGTCCTATTAATTAAGATATAATGCAAACAAGAGATAATAAGTCAAGGTAGTCTATTTATATATAGGTATATAACAGTACATAACAAAGTCCTAGGGATTTGGATTTTATTTTTATATTATGTAAACAAAAAGATATCAGGACACACATATGCACTTTTACACAGGTAAACAAGAGATATGAGAGTTTTATTTTAATCTTGAAGGCTACCAAGTGGCTGATGAGTTATTAAAACCATCCGAGAGATGTCAAGTTAGGGACAGGCCTCTTAGGATCTACATGTATCTAATTGAGCTACCGGCTTCCAATAAAAATTCTATCAAAATCCATTTTGGGGAGTTGACTCATTAAGTAATGGTGTTCCTATATAAAACTGATAATGACATACAGTTTTTAAATATATATGCATAGTATTTAATTCACTGTCTCTATCACGGATTTGTCAAAGACAGTATGGGACCAGGGGCAGATGAAAACAACGACTATTTGGATTCCCTGCATCCATATTTGTTTACTTTCCTGTATTGGCTATTTATTACAAACGGATTAGAGATACATATGAAAATCACCTAAATTGATTATTTTCATGTATTACAGAATACCCCCAAAAAATTGTGCTTCCTATTCATGTTTAATTAATCAGTTCTCTTATTTTTCAAGTAAGCATATAAATTAGTTATTCTATTCAGCAGATCTTTTCATGAATACGATTTTTGGCCATCAGTAGATTTTCATAGCTTTTCCAGTTTCAACTCCACTGGAGTTTTGATTATAAAAAGTAAACATAGGTAATCAACGATTACAGAGTTCGCCTCGTTATGGCACATTGTCAGAGTAACCCAATTTTGCCTGGATGCTGTTCTACCATCCGATATGTATGCATATGTAAGGTTACAATGATCCTATCATGTATAGTGACTGAGATCTGAACTCATCCAAAAACTTGAATGTAAATCAATTAAGCGTAAAATATAGGTCAAAGTGACCTAATTTTGCCTTGATGCTGACCTACCATCAGAGTGGCATACATATGCAAGGTTACAAGATCCTACCATGTATAGTGACTGAGATCTGAACTCATCCAAAAACTTGAATGTTAATCAATCAAGCATTAAATATAGGTCAAAGTGACCTAATTTTGCATGGATGCTGACCTACCATCAGAGATGCATGCATATGCAAGGTTACATGATACTACCATGTATAGTGACTGAGATCTGAACTCGGACGTAAACTTGAATGTAAGTCGTTCAAGTGCAAAATATAGGTCAAAGTGACCTAATTTTGCCTGAATGCTGACCTACCATCAGAGATGCATGCACATGCATGGTAACATGATCCTACCATGTATATATAGTGACTGAGATCTGAACTCGGACGTAAACTTGAATGTAAGTCGTTCAAGCGGAAAATGTAGGTCAAAGTGACCTAATTTTGCCTGGATGCTGACCTACCATCAGAGATGCATGCATATGCAAGGTTACATGATCCTACCATGTATAGTGACTGAGATCTGAACTCAGACGTAAACTTGAATGTAAGTCATTCAAGCGGCAAATATACGTCAAAGAGACCCAATTTTCTTGGAGGCTGTGAGATAGCCCAAGATGCATCTGTATACAAAGTTTGATGATTCTACCCTTCATAGTTACCAAGATATATACCTAAATGCGGACGCGGATGCGGACGTAGACGCAGACCCAGGGGGTACTCCAATAGTCCTCCTCAACTTCGTTGAGGCGAACTAAAAACAAGATGTGTTTGAAACACTACATGTCCCAAGACTCTACAGTAAAATATATAAAAATACCCAATTTAACACCTTTTTGACCTCTGTGGCCTTTGACCTTGGACCTTATTTTTAGTATGTATGTTCCTCTTGACTAGACCTATACACTTGCCAAGTGTTAAAAGTCTATCTTACATAGTTCAGAAGTTGTTTATTACCATAAATACACCCAATTCGACCCCTTTATTCTAAAACAGATGAAGCCCCTCTGGGCCTCTTAATTATTGAAATGGTTTTAATTGTTAAATGTATCTGTTTAAACATGCTATTAAAACCTACAGAAAAACACTGCACCAAGATCTGATAAAAAATTAAAAATTTTTTTTTTCCATTTTCCCCCTTTGGGCCTCTTGTTTATCAAAAACTGTAAATGCTATCTCAAATCTGTTGGCATACCACAGTTTTATTTGCAATAACATAAAACAAACCCCGTCTCAACAGTCAGGGGACAGACTGGAGTAAGTCTTAATTATTTTAGACCTCTTCAGGTCTGGAATTATAGGTTTTGTTGAGCAATTTTGACCTGAACAAGTCTAAACATGCTAAATATTGATCAGACTTGTACAAGTCTAAGAAAAATTACCATTTTATGTTTTTTTGTGCTTAATGGATATTTGCAATTATCCTTCATATTGTTTATCATTGAAAAAGAAACATGACTAGTGCCTTGTAATTTAAAACAAAAAGCTATATATACCAATCTGCAATATTGATAATTTTGTTATCATTGATAACAATTTTTAATTGATTGTACACCTGCTGTCCTAATTTTGCCCAAGTAACCAATAATTTTCTGATAAAAATGGAAAATTAAACTTCCATGTAATTCCAATTAGGTCTGGACGCCCCACCTCTAGATACTGATGCTTGGCTCATTAAAATGGTCAATTTAGCAATTTTTAGACATGTTAGACTTGTGCAAGTCTAATTAACCATAAAATTTGAAACACCTGGGTAACAGGAAATAAACATTAGACTTCATCAGGTCTAAAAATTTTAGACTTAAAGAGGTCAATGCATACAAAATGAAGTAAATTAAAGACTAAAACAAGTCTAAAACTCTGCAGACTTGTATAAGTCTGTCCCCTGACTGCTCAATAGGATAAATAATAAGGATTCTGCAGTTAAATATGTGAAAACAGCCAATTTCACCCCTTTTAACCTGTTGTTATGTACAGGTAAATAAGAGATATGAGAATTTTATTTTTATAATAATAGGTAAACAAAAAAGATATCATAGCACACAAATGTACTTTTACTGTCTACATATGTACTATTATTAACTATAGGTACATTTGTAAACAAGAGATAAGTAGTAAATGTCAAGGTACGGTTATTGTTTGTATGTACATTTAACAAAGTCCTGTTAAATTGGATTTTTACAGGTAATCTATTATGTAATAGGCAAACAAAAGATATAGGCCCTAAAATAAAATATTGTTCGTTTCCCAAATCCTTACGCACCAAAAAAATACATGTTATTTGATTTGGTATATCCAAATAACCACATTTGGACAAGGCATGTTCTTTTCTATATTAAATTTCCTGTTATTGAGATTTGTTGTAAAAATACTCTCTTTGAAAAAAAGGAATATCAGGGTTCAACATTAACTTTTTGACCTTTGGGCAAGTGAGATACAAATTTTACTTGCTCGAAACTAGGAAGTACTTGTCCAAACTTTGTGAATATCAAACATGTAAAACATGGTCCTTTATATAGCATTGCAGAGTTAGAGGTGTTTGTAATGTCTCATGTGACAGAAACCTGTCTATTACCCAGAGCAAACAAACAAGGCTATTCTGAACCATAGTAGACTCAGAACACTTGACAGAGCATGCAGTCCTAATAAACATGTAGGTTAATTGTACTTATACAAATGAAAATCAACAAGGTTTGTAATCATTTGAAAAATTTGAATATTTTCATGACAAGAACCATGGAAAAATAAACAAGAGGCTCACATGAGCCTGTACTGCTCACCTGGTGACTGGTTTTATTCATTGTCACCAATAGACCACCCATTCATACTATAAATCAGTTCACCATAATATGTTATATTTTCATTCTTGGATGAGGTACAAACTAAAAATCACAAACTTTGGAAAGGATCACGCAAAGACAATTGTAACCAAGTTTGGTTCCAATTGGCTCAGTAGGTTCAGAGAAGAAGACATTTGAATGTATTTCCCGTAGAGTCCCTATGTTAAACTATGTTGGCGGCCATCTTGGATGAGGTAAGAACATAAAAATCACAAACTTTAAAGGGTACCACCCAAGGACTACTGTGAAAAAATTTGGTCCCCATTGGCTCAGTGGTTTCAGAGGAGAAGATCTTTGAATGCATTTCCCATAGGGTCCTATGTTAAACTATCTTCCCCACTGGCAGCCATCTTGAATGAGATGCGAACCTGCTGGACATATGTAAAAATTGTAGTTCTGGAAAACCTCAACAATTTTGCAATTCATATTTAACCTTTATCTAAAACAGTTTTAGAAATAAAAGTAAAAACGTTAAAAAATTGTGAAAATTCAAAGAACAAGAGCTGTCGCCAAAGGCAGCCAGTTATACCCCTGCTCATTGAACCCTGAAGCAATATGGCAATGCTAAGTTAAGTATGTGTGGACATAATACAAGCGTGGACACAGTACAAGTGTGGACACAATACAAGCATTGGCATAGTTGCAATGATAATTTAAGTTACCGTCAAACAGGAAGTAGATGAGTTATGGACTTGAAAAGGGGAGACACTATGAAACTAATCATACTTAAGCTTCAGACCAAACATCAAATTATTACTAAATACATAAGCCGAGATATCCTTGACGTAAATTTCAATTGTCATGGCTTTAATGCGAAAAAAACAAAGTTATCATCAAACAGGAAGTAGATGAGTTACAGACTTGGCAATGGGAGACAAGGTACAACTCATTATACTAAAGCTTCAGACCAAATATCAAATCATTACTACATACACAAGCTGAGATATCCTCGACAAAAAATTTCAATATATGGCTATAATGGGAAAAATCAAAGTTATTGTCAAACAGGAAGATGATGAGTTATGGACTTGAAATGGGGAAACACAATACAACTCATCATACCTAACTGTCAGACCAAATATCAAATCATTAAAACATACTCAAGCTGAGAAATCCTTGATGAAAAATTTCAATATATAGCTATAATTGGGAAAAATCAAAGTTATCGTCAAACGGGAAGTAGATAAGTTACTGACTGGAAATGGGGAGACACGATACAACTTATCATACTAAAGCTTCACATTCACAAGCTGAGAAATCCTTGACGAAAAATTCCCATATACAGCTATAATGGAGAAAAATCAAAGTTATCCTAAAACAGGAAGTAGATGAGTTGCAGACTTGAAATGGGGAGACACAATACAACTCACCATAAAATCATTACTACATACACAAGCTGAGAAATCCTTGACGAAAAATTTCAATATACAGCTATAAAAGGAAAAAATCAAAGTTATCGTCAAACAGGAAGTAGATGAGATACGGAGTTGAAATGGGGAGACACTATACAACTCATCATACTTAAGCTTCAGACCAAATATCAAATAATTACTACATACACAAGCTGAGAAATCCTTGACGAAAGATGTTCAGGACGGATGGACGGACCGACAGACGGACGGACGGACAGACAGACGGACAAGGGTAAAACAGTATACCCCCTCTCCTACAGAGCGGGGTATAAAAAGCGGCAATAACTCCCATGTGGGTTGTTAGATTTTCTTCAAAATTGCAGGACATGTAGATCTTACTAAGCTGACCATTTTTGCTATATAAACTTCACTTCTATCTTCTACCATTTTCAATATATAAGACTTAAAGTAACAAAAAAACTAAAAAAATTTACGGAAAAGGAGCAATAACTCCTAGACGGGTAAACAGATATTCTTCAAAATTGCAGGGCAGGTAGATCTCATCATGCTGATCATTTATATCCCCATGTCAGAATTTTGATATCTGTAATGGTTTTCGAGTAATTTGTTCTATTTTTATTAACAGTGGCCTTGTGTTTGGTCTACGGACATAAAAATCACAAACTTGAAAGAGCATACCCTGGTGATGATTCAGGCCAAGTTTGGATAGTATTGGCCCAGTAGTTTCAAAGGAAAAGATCTTTGAATTAAAGTTAACGGACGGACGGCGGACGCAGAGTGATGGCAAAAGCTCACATGGCCTTTGGCCAGGTGAGCTAATAAATAAATGAAATGGAAAGAAAGGAATTTGTTAAAAATCTCTTGACGTTTTAATTCAAAAACCAATATATGAGAAGCTTATCCCGTGTTCATACTTGAATTTCTCTATTTTCTCCATTTTCTAACAAAAGACGTTCACCACTAATCACCAAAATGTTCCCGCATTGTACATTTGTATTCATTCCATTTGGATAACTAGAGGCTCAGACACTGAGCCTGTATCGCTCACCTGACAAAATGCTGAACAGCAGGATTTTTCTATGTTCTGTATGGTGGCCATGATTTTTATGTGAATTTCCCATAGGGCCAAAATAAACTTTGTTCTGTGCTGGCGGCAATGTTTTTCATTGGATCAGAACAAAATGAGCAATCTTTGTTAAGGACCTTCAGTTCATCATTCCTGTAAAGTTTGGTTGAATTTGCTTTAGCAGTTTCAGAGGAGAAGAAAATGTAAATTTTCCCATAGGGTCCAATGTTAAACCTTAGTTCCGCGCTGGGAGCCATGTATTTTATTGGATGGAAATGAAATGAGCAACCTTTGTAAAGGACCTTGAAAAACATCATTCCTGTAAAGTTTGGTTGAATTTGCTTCAGTGGTTTCAAAGGAGAAGATGAAAATGTGAATTTCCCTTAGGGCCAATGTTAAACTATGTTCAGTACTGGCGGCCATG
>MJUU01055273.1:24144-40703 GCA_002080025.1 Modiolus philippinarum | reverse complement strand
CCATGCACTAAAGCTTGACAATTCAGTAAAAATCCATTTGTTAAATGTAGTCTACCATGCATATACAGATAAATATTGACCAAAATGCACGCTTAATAATAATGAACATGCCACCATATATACACGCATTGAACATGACTTTAAATATACCGATTATTAGTTAAAAATAGTGACATAACTGTAAACCATGACTTATATACACCTGTGCGAAATTTCATTCAAACAATACTCTAGTTATGTTGTCAAAAGTTAAGTGCAGTTCGTCTTTGCTTACGAATCTATTTCAGAAACACAAACATACATAAAGCACAAACATTAATAATTGGCCACAAATAGTAGAGCTGAGAAGTACAGAACATGTAATTCTGTCTCAATAAAAGAATATAAAATAACAACAATAACAAAAAATACAAAACAAAACAAAAAAAAAAACAAAAAACAAAAACAAAAAAAAAAACAAACAAAAAAACAAACAAACAAACAAACAAAAAACACAAACAAAAATAAACAGATAAATAAAGTTATAGATGTAACTTTCAGCCATTGTAATTGTTTCCTGTTATCCCTTTTGTTACATTTACAATCAAAGAATATAAAAAAATGTCTTTTGAAAACTATTCGAGGAAGTGAAAGAACGAATGAGGTAACGGAAAAAATTAAGAATGTGTTTGGATTATGCTCTAAATGACACTTGTATCTCAAATAATATATATATTTAAGCATATATGTTAGCTAAAGATTAAAGTACTAACATAGACGGTTATAGGCTGATATATAAACGCAAAATAAAATAAACGTGAATTTATAATATCTGCATACAATTGCTTTAAGTAGTTTTCAACATATACAAATGTATCTTGTTTTGAATGCTAAATGCTACATGCATATTAGAATTTTAGAAACAAAAATGTTTAAAACTTATACCAGTATATCCCTCGTCAAAGCTGTCATTAGATGTTTTCAGTTATTTAGAATCCATTGGCTAATTGTTCTATATCATCTTTTATATGTTTTTAGGTTTTGGACGTTTTTTAGGTTTCTAATCTTCCAAATCTTTCATTTGATTTGCACCTGAGATACATAAAATACCAAAATGTACATCTGTATATAAATTAGACTTAAAGTCACGTCGGTATTTATTTATTGTTATTTCACTTTAATCTGGTTCATCCCCTATCCTAGGTGTTACATTCACAATCCTACGAGTACACACCAATATCCCGGCCATACACAACCAATTGTCTAACATGCATATATCTCAAACAAAACTCAGGCTTCATTGATCTTTTGGTTTCTGTAAAAAATTTCTGCAGTTAAAAAATATATTTATACATACCTGCATGAAGCCCATAAATTGCAATAAACGTTTAAAGTGTAAGCCGCTATTCCATATGCATTTATCTTAACCGACTAACATGTGTTCCGAGCCCCTATACTGGATGTTACAATAACACTGCACCTAGATCACTGGAAAGATATTCTGACGAATAGGCCAACAGAAGAGAAGAAAAAGACGAAAATCAACATAATATGTACTTTACAGAGAACGATATCAAATTGAATGTACTTATAATAATCTAATTGGTATCTTTATAGAGATTAATCACAACTGTGTTTATTATCATTACAACCTTTGATAATCATGATGATTTTTATTTAAACCGATTAAAATAGTAATTCTTTAATCATGGGTAAGGTCATATATATATATATACAATGTATAACACTAACTGGTGCAATGTACATAGGGAAAATGCAGTTGAATATTAAGTCATATAGCCATTTCTTAATTTTTCCTTTTAATGTAGATGAAAATCAAAGGTTTGGACATAAAATCAGAACAAATAACCTACAGGTTCTAAAAGTCAAAAGTATCATCAACATCAGCTAAACAATTTTCATTGACGGATACAGAGGTTTCGAGGGTTTGATCCCCTTTTTCTGCAAACGTTTTAAATTTCGTGCAGAATTTAGCAGAGTTGATGAAAAATGAACAAATCGACTTGTGCGCTCCCTTTTTTCCGGAAGTCCCATTATTTAGGAAGACTGGATGCACCAGTGTATTTGCACGAGTGAGATATATGGAATATAGGACATTTTGTTTTTGATACGGACTTGATTACGTCCAGTAACAAGTGAGCCCGTTAGGGCGAGCTTGATGCGTTTCGCCGCGAGTCTGTATCAAAAATAAAAAATTACCTGAAAAAAAATTAGATGTTGAAAGTCTTACGACCAATCATAACTTTAATAATAATATAATAATAAAGTTATAATCAAAATTTACTTTATATCCAATATATATCCAGAAAATTTACAACTTGAATAATATATATTCCCCAAAACCAGGTTATCTTCATTTAATATATAATATAGTGATCGATTGCAAGTTTATCAAAGATTTAGTAAATAGAATCTCCTTTCAGTGTAGATAAGTTACCTTTCTTTTTGATGTAATTAAATTACAGTTTTTAATTTTCAGCTAGCATGTTTAAATCTATATATATTACATTGTATACTCGAATAACAAAGCAAAATGAAAGTGGGAGAAATTCCAAAATAAAAAATAGTAATGGTGGATTACATGATACCCCGCCACGTTTCACAAAATTTCGAAGTATCAAGGGGCATAACTCCAGAACCCCTTGGACCTCTGAACCCATATTCCAACTCGACCTGAGTTTTGTGCTGAACAAGCTACATACCAAGTTTGAAGACTGTATGTTATTCCGTTCAAAAGTTATCAGTCGGAAACCTTCGGGGGACGGACGGACGGACAGACGGACAGACAGACAGACGGACGGACGGACACACGACTGAGGGTATCACATAATACCACGCCACTACGTGTGGCGGGGTATAATAAATTCCAAGAACACGACTAGATCAACACAAACACGACAAGAGGACAAAGACCAAACAAACTAGTTCGGCAACCATCGCGTTTAAAATTTGTAAATTTAACTATCTCTAGTGTAGAAATGTCAGTCTGTGTGGTTGTGGTTTCTATATCTCTTTGAAGGAAGAGGATTATTGATAATTACTGTCTACAACTTTATAACACCCGTCAAAAGACTTGCACTACTAAATATAACAACTGCATGCAGATGCATAAAAATATGTCAACAAAATATTGAAAAGATGCAGTCTTTTAGCACATATTTTGAAATTGTTTTTATGTTTCAAGTCTGAAAATTTAGGTTTAACCTACTATGGCATTATTTACAATTTGACGTGAGTTGATTGACAGCTAGACAAAGGAATACATTTTGTCACTGCTATCCAGTCCTTGCTGCTATATATGTCGATCTTTAAAAGATTACTGAAAAATGAAAATGAAGGGACACTGAAGAAAATTAATTGCACTATATGAAGATAAGCTGGAAGTACTAGTATTTCCCGCTATGTAACGACGTACGACATGATACACAAAAAAACGCGAAAGTTGTGTGTAAGAAACGTGATGGGCAGACGGACAGACACATTCAGCAACAATATCCACGATTTAAAAAAAAATATTCGAAAGATAATAAGAAGTTCAGTAAGTTAGTGTGAGTCCAGTAATAAACCAATGAAAATCTGTTATTAGTTTGAGACAGAAAGGATGTGTTTTGCACAAACCAAAAGTTCAAATCAACTAAACAAAATCTTTTTTTGGGGGAATGCGCAAGGATGAAACTCACAACTTTAGTGTTTCTTAAACCTTTTGAGTCATTTCCCATTTATATATTCAGATGAGTCTTCAAACAGCAAATATTCGATGGTTTATTGCTGTGAATAATGATTTGTACACCACTTTACAAACCCTTACTGTAAACAAAAAAAAATTCAGGATTGATATTAGAAACCGGTTTTCCATCCTGAACAGCAGGAATGTTGATCAACTGTCACTATAGGGTTATTGGAAAGAGGTTAAAAAAGTGTTTATTTCATCATGCGAAGCAACAGTCGGAGAACGAAACAGGAAACATCGAGAATGGGTATCACCGGAGACACTGATAAAAGTTGACAAAAGAAAATAAACAGCTGCGCCAAGTCGCATGATACGCCCGTCGTCACCCCTTCAAAACTTTAAGTGATTAAAGAATGTGGTTCTAAATTTAGAATACACCTAGAACTGCCAAATTAAACATGATATCTCTTTAATAAATCAATCTGCAAAGTTTGAAGTGAGCTGATCAAACTATTAATCAGTTAGAGTGCATTATGTATAAAATTGCCTTAAATTTGAAAAATAAGGTCCCATAACTCTTGCAAGAAAAATGAAATTTCACGAAAAAGTATACAGATCATGAGGCCATCATATCCAATATCTTTACAAAGTTTGAAGTGAATTGGTCAAAGAGTTGTCAAGTTTGAGCGCAACATGTAAAAAATTGCCATAAAATTGACAATTAAAGTCCAATAACTCCTACAAGAAAAACCGAATTTTCACGAAAAAGTATACATATCGTGAGTCCATCATACCCAATACCTCTAAAAAGTTTGAAGTGAATCGACCAAAGGGTTGTCGAGTTAGAGCGCGGCATGTTAAAAATTGCCTTAAAATTGACGAATAAAGTCCCATAACTCCGACAAGAAAAATCGAATTTTCACGAAAAAGTATACAGATCGTGAGTCCATCATACCCAATACCTCTACAAAGTTTGAGGTGAATCGACCAAAGTGTTGTTGAGTTAGAGCGTGACATGTAAAAAATTGCCTTAAAATTGATGAATAAAGTCCTATAACTCCTACAAGAAAAATTGAATTTTCCCAAAAAAGTATACAGATCATGAGGCCATCATACCCAATACCTCTGCTAAGTTTGAAGTGAATCGACCAAAGGGTTGTCGAGTTAGAGCGCGACATGTAACAAATTGCCTTAAAATTGACGAATAAAGTCCCATAACTCCTACAAGAAAAATTGAATTTTCCCGAAAAAGTATACAGATAGTGAGGCCATCATACCCAATACCTCTGCAAAGTTTGAAGTGAATTGGCCAAATGGTTATAAAGTTAGAGCGCGACATATGAAACGGACAGACAGACAGACAGACGGACGGACGGACGGACAATCGGACATTGGTATACCATAATACGTCCGTCATTAGACGGGCGTATAAAAATGAAAGAAGCCTCGAACAACAGTAAGACAAGGACAGGAAAGCAAAATGCACAAAAGGAGTACTCTGAGGCAGATAAAGCTGTGAAGAATAGTGCTAGACGAGATAGCGAGAATTTATCTCCAATAAGACCTTGGAAGCAGAAGAAACAGCCAGCAAAACAACAGTAAAGGGTTGTATGATAACGTCAGAATGTTAATAAACACATCCAATTAAGGCGGCAGACCAGTAAAGGACAAAGATGGGAACACACTGAAAACAACAGAGGGGCAAATGAAAAGATGGGTTGAACATTTCCAGGAGGAGTTAAACCAACAACCACCTCCACAACATGCAGATATACAACCATCTAGAGACATATTACCAATCAATTGCAACCAACCAGCCAGGGCCGAAATCACCAAAGCTATCAACACATTGAAAAATAACAAAGCACCAAGCCCAGATAATATACCGGCAGAGGTTCTTAAAGCAGACAGAGAAACATCAACACAGATGCTGTACGACTTGATTGATAAGATCTGGAGAGAGGAAGAAATACCACAAGACTGAAAGGAAGGACATCTCGTAAAGCTACTGAAGAAAGGCCACCTCAGCATCTGTGATAACTACAATGGAATAATGCTTTTATCACTACCAGGAAACGTCTTAAACAGAATAATTTTGGAACGTATGAAGAAGGCTGTCGATCAGAAGCTACGAGACAATCAAGCGGAATTTCGCAAAAAAAAAAACATCATGTGCTGACCAAATAGCCACCTTACGTATCATCTTGGAGCAATCACTGGAATTCAACTCATCATTATATGTTGTTTTTATTGACTATCAAAAGGCATTTGAAAGTCTAGATAGATCAGTTTTGTGGAAGCTAATGGGCCATTACGGAATTCCTGAAAAAACTAATTAACATCTTTAAGAACACATACACAGGGATGAAGAGCCGAATAATGCATGAAGGTCAACTTACAGATCCTTTAACATTACAACTGGGGTTCGACAGGGATATTTATTGTCACAATTCTTATTCCTACTGGATCATGAAAGAGACCACCACAAATAGAAGAAATGGAATTCAATGGACACTGACAGAACAACTAGACGACTTCGATTTTGCTGATGACATCGCACTACTGTCTCACAACCACCTACAGATGATGGATGAGTTGTCAGAAATAGAACAGAGAGTAGCAGAGACTGGCCTAATCATAAGCACAAAGAAGACAAAAGTATTAAAGGCAAATACAAACAGTCTTGCTAACCTGGAAGTGAAATCAACCCCTCTAGAAGAGGTCGACTCCTTCACATATCTTGGAAGTGTCATGGACAGAAAAGGGGGATCAGAACAAGATATTAAATGCCGTATAGGGAAAGCGAGAACAGCTTTTAGAATGATGACAACAATTTGGAAAGCAGGAAACATCAACTTTAACACCAAAATCAGACTATTTAATTCAAATGTCAAGACCATCCTACTGTACGGTTGCGAAACATGGAAAACAACAAAAGATATATTAAATAAGCTTCAAGTTTTCATCAACAAATGTTTACGGCAAATTCTAAAGATCAGATGGCCAGAAAAAAATCACAAATACCGATCTATGGGAGAAGACCAAACAGCGGCCCATAGAAGTAGAACTAACAAAGCGGAAATGGAGGAGGATTGGACACACTCTTAGAAAAACCACCAAACTCAATCACAAGGCGAGCACTTCAATGGAACCCCAAAAGAAAAAGAAAATTGGAAGACCAAGAAATACCTTGCGGAGAAACTTCCAAGCCAAAATGGATGCTCAAGGGTACCGATGGAACGACCTGGTTAGAATGGCCCAGAACTGACCCCGTTTGAGAAGTGCTATTACTGGCCTATGTGCCTCCATGGCACAAAAGGCTTAAGTAAGTAAGTAAGTCATGGCCTCTAAATATTAAGAATTTTGCTCTTTACCGAGGGCACATCCCCGGGGGCACATCAACATTCAAGTGCAATGGTCATTATCTTGATGCCCCAAGATCAAGGATCAGGGGCATATTGTTTTTGTCCTGTCTGTCTGTGCGTCCGAAACTTTAACCTTGGCTATTACTTGTGAACTATTAAAGATAGATTTATCATACTTGGCAGGTGTATAGGTCTTGTCAGAGGAACATAAATATGCCCAAACTAGAGGCTCAGAGACTGAGCCTGTATCGCTCACCTGACAAAATGCTTCTATGCCATGCATAACCAAAAATAATGATTTTTACCAATGGAGTCTGATATTTAGCTATGTTCTCCATTAGCACCCGAGCTTTATATCAGATCCTTATGAAATGAGTAATCTTTGCAAAGGACCTTCTATACATCATTCCAATACAGTTTAGTTAAATTTGCTTAAATAGTTTCAGAGAAGATGATGATAAGGATGGTTTCTCATATAGGGCTCAAATGTTTAACTATGTTGCCATGCTGGCACCATGTTTTTTGTCGATTTGGACCAAATGAGCAATCTCTGTAAAGGACCTCTAGTACATCATTCCTGTAAAGTAACGTTGAATTTGCTTCATCGGTTTCAGAGGAGAAGACGAAAATGTGATTTTTCCCATAGGGTCCAATGTTAAAACTAAGTTCCACACTGGCAGCCATGCTTTTTTGTCAAATCGAAAGAAAATGAGCAATCTTTGTTAAGGACCTTAAGTACATCATTCCTGTAAAGTTTGGTTTAATTTGCTTTCGTGATTTCAGCGGAGAAGATTAAAATGTGATTTTTCCCATAGGGTTCAATGTTAAACCTAAGTTCCGCGCGTGCGGCCATGCTTTTTATCAGATCGGAACGAAATGAGCAATCTTTGTTAAGGACCTTTAGTACATAATTCCTGTAAAGTTTGGTTGAATTTTCTTCAGCGGTTTCAGAGGAGAAGATGAAAATGTTATTTCCATAGGGTTCTAAGTTAAACTATGTTCTGTGCTCATGGCCATGTCTTTTATTGGATCGAATCAAAATGAGCAATCTTTGTTAAGGACCTGTAGTACATCATTCCTGTAGAGTTTCGTTGAATTTGCTTCAGTGGTTTCAGAGGAGAACATGAAAATGTGATTTTTCTCATATGGTCCAATGTTTAAACTAAGTTCCCCGCTGGCGGCCATGTTTTTGGTCGGATCATAACAAAATTAGCAATATTTGTTAAGGACCTTTAGTACATCATTCCTGTAAAGTCTGGTTTAATTTGCTTTCGTGATTTCAGGGAAAAGGATGAAAATGAGATTTTTCCCATAGAGTCCAATGTTAAACCTAAGTTCTGCGCTGGCGGCCATGTTTTTTATCGGATCGGAACAAAATGAGCAATCTTTGTTGAGAACCTTCAAACATAATTCCTGTATAGTTTCGTTGAATTTGCTTTAGTGGTTTCTGAGGAGAAGATGAAAATGTGATTTTTCCCATAGGGTCCAGTGTTAAAATTAAGTTCCCTGCTGGTGGCCATGTTTTTGTCGGATCAGAGCAAAATGTGCAATCTTTGTTAAGGACCTTTAGTTCAGCATTCCTGTTAAGTCAGGCTTAATTTGCTTCAGTGATTTTAGCGGAGAAGATGAAAATGTGATTTTTCCCATAGGGTCCAATGTTAAACCTAAGTTCAGCGCTGGCGGCCATGTTTTTTATCGGATCGGAATGAAATGAGCAATCTTTGTTAAGGACCTTGAGTACATCATTCCTGTAAAGTTTGGTTGAATTTGCTTCTGTGGTTTCAGAGGAGAAGATTAAAATGTGAAATGTTAATGGACGAACGTCGGACGCCAAGTGATGGCAATAGCTCATACTGACCCTTTGGGTCAGGTGAGCTAAAAAGTAGGTCAAGTCAAAGGTCGAGGCCACAGAGGTCCAATTTCATATGTTTTGTATGTAAAGAAAGATAACTCTAACCAAATATTAATTTTATTAATTGGAGCTGGGGCATATGTAGTGTTTCACAAACACATCTTGTTTTTAATCTAAACAATTAGGAAAAATGCCACGATAAGCCTGATCAGCTTGATTTACGAATCAATTAGAATTTAATTTGTACAATCAGGAAATATACCTCAATCAGACTGAAAAGTTTGAATGTTAAAGAAAGAAAACCTTGAAAATTTTACCGTCGCAGAGAGATGAATATCAAGATGTGTTCAGTGAACCACTTATGCCCCGAAAGGTCTTACCACAAGGATTACTTGATCGATGCAAGATATGAAAGATCTAACACTTACCATTTTTAAGATATACCCAATGTTAAGGTGTTTTTGGACAAACAGACATACAGACCAAAAACTAAATCGCCTGATTCTTCGACTCTATGGAGTCTAGAGTTCTATTTCTATACTTCATTAGTAATATGGACAATAACAATTGGGATAGGATTTAGGAAACAAGAGGCATTGCTTTACATACATGTAACAAGAGAAAGAAGCAGTCGGAAAGGACAGCTAATGCCCTAGCCAATTTGTTTTTTGTTCAAATCAGTCAAGTTTCAGATTATGTAACAATCAGCAGCTGAAAACATCCATGAAGATGTTTCCATTGCTTCTAAAATCACAACAAATGTGTTGAAAGGAACAAATTCAAAAGCACTACACGTATGTGTGTTTATATAGTATGGGGAACATGAGGTTCTCAAGAGCCTGTATTGATCATGGTCATGCCTGCCATCTTTTGAAATTCGCCATGGGAGTTTTTCTTTGCTGAGTGTCCAATAAGGAAACTCCTTATAATTTGGCTACAGGGGGTCTTATGGTACGTTTTTCTTGTTTATAGTGTTCTAAGTTTCATCATTACATTCCTTAGTTGTTTAATTGTCTACAAGTGTCTTTTATTTTGAATTTCAACTTTTAATTTTTGAAGCCCCCATTGGGGTTTTCCCTCAAAAACCCCTAGAAAGCGGGAAGGTTGGCAGCCCGGCATAGTTAGCTCTTCATGATCCAATGGGTCAAAGAGACACATTTTACAATTTCGTTGCAGGTACCTGTCATCTTGGATAAAGAAGTAACAAAATTTACACAACTTTCAAAGAGGATCAAACAAGGAATATTGTAACCACCTCTTATTCGAATAGGTCTCTTAGATTTTTAAATGCATTACACATGTAATCCTGAGTTAAACTATGTTTGCTAATGGCTGCAATCTTGGATGAGATACTAATATTATGGAACAACAGATTGAAATAAGAAAATATGTGAATGCATTTTCTAATGGTGGTAAATGTAATATTGTGTTCCTCTGACAGTCATATTATGAGGTACAATAAAGGGCTACGCCAGGCGCAGTATGATACGACCGCCGCATGTCAAACACTGAAATTTGAACAAGTGTAATTCAAAATGAATGAAGACCCAGTAAAGAGCTTGAAAATGGTAAGAGGTATGTCAATTGGTCAACCTACTACTTTTACTATATGATAAGAGGAATCCGAAGAAAGGAACCCCATCAAAATCAAATACAAAAATAAAAGATTTTACATATTCTGAAAATTGCAATTTCAGCCCTTTTGACCCCTTGTAGCTTGGAAACAGTAAGAGCTACACCAAATCCATTGACACTTTACTGAATGCTTATATCAAGAGAAATCCAAAGAAAAAAATCCCATCAAAATCCGATGAAAAATGAAAATTTTAGGAAATCTGCAAATTTGCAATTTTATCCCCATTCAGCCCTCATAGCTCAGAAAAGAAACACATTGTTAAAAATCTTATAGTGCAGCTCTATATTTATTTTCAAAAGGAATCAATAGCAAAAAACTGCATCAAAATCGGACTAAAAATAAACAAAATGAAATTTTTAAAAATTGCCCCTTTTGGGCCCCATTTATCTCATGCCACGTAAAATCTGTTGACATATTACTGATAGGGAATTTAATTAGGAACACACTGAAAAAAAACCATCAAAATCCAATAAATAAAAAATATTCTACAGCCAAATATGCGAAAACACCAAATTTTGCCCTTTTTGGCCAAATGGGAGGGGCCAAAATGGCTCAAATCCACCCCAGCCTTCCTTTTGTGTAAAGGAACACTGTGTTAAAATTTCATTAGGATTGGTCAACTGGAACTTAAGTTATTAACCAAAACAAAAGTGACTACAGATGACGACGACGACAGCGCCATACCATTATACGACCTCAAATTTTTTGTGGTCGTATAAAAACAATAAATATTCTTTTCACAAGAAACCACCCAAGGACTTTTGTGACCGAATTTCATTAAAATTGGCCGTATGGTTTCTAAGCAAAGGAATCTTGAATGAATTTCAAAGTAACAATGTACTTTTATGCCTCCTCTGACAGCTATATTAATTGAGGTACAAATAAAATGAACATAATTTTTACAAGTAATTTGAATGCATTTCCAATGTGGTTCTATTTCTTTAAATATGATCTGAAAAGGCCATTGATCTGGATGAGTTACAAACATAATAGGGGGACAGATGGATGTCTTTCTCCTTTCTCCTGTCCCATCTCTCCTTTCTTCCTGTCTCCCATTCATGTCCCTTTTCTCCTGTCTCATATTTCCTTTCTCCCTTCTCCTGATCTCCCTTTCCCCGTCTTCTTCCTCATAATAGTCAGTTTTCAAAATGGTTCATTGTGACTAAGTTTGATTCCAATTCACATAAATAATAGATCAATGACAAACATGGATCACCAAAGGACTATTTAGATAAAATATGGTTGAAATTGTTCCCTGGCTTGGATCCAGGCAATTTGAAAAGGGAGGTTCCAATTAGAAATGAAAGGAAACGTCTCTGACTGGAGCCAGGCGTGAAAATTTTTGGGGTATTTCTTGGAAAAATATCATATTCATTAAAAATACATGATTGTCCAAAAATGGGGGAGTTTCAACTGCCGGAACCCCCCTTGGATCCATCAAAGGTTCCAATGGTTTCAGAGGAGAAAACCTTTGAATACATTTTAGTAAGATTCAATATAAAACTATGTCAGCCACTCACCTTGTCATAACCTTGGATATGTAATGAACATGATCACACTTTTTTAAAAGAAACCACACAAGAACTATTTTAACCGAGTATGGTCTTTTAGTTTTAAAGGAGAAGATTTATGAGTGCATTTTTCAACAGTCTTATGTCTGTTTGAAATTCAGGAATTATATAATATGCAACTAATGGTTCACAATTTTTTATGATTCACAATTTTTAATATATTTATTTACCATAACTATTTATTCCTTTATGTTTTATCACAGTGATTGATAAAGTTTGTAAACAATATCCTCTATTGGAAACAAAATAATTTTAGTGAACATATATACAGTAAGGTTTTTTTTTTACAAAACATACATTTTACTTTCTTCTGATTTCATAGCACTATGAGGGAATATATATCTCAACAATATCAGATAGGTTCATTGAATTACAGAAAAGAGCCACCATAAGTTATTCTTGATTGTGAAAGTTTAGTCTCATCAGAATTATTTGTTTGCACTTTTGAACGTTTCCCTTTTGCAGAAAGAGTTAAGCACTAGAAAGATATCAAATTGATGAAATGCCCCCCCCCCCATTATTTGACACTAAAAAAATGTCTTGCCTGCCCAGTAAGTTGTCATTTCAATTTTGTCTATATTAAGATATGGTTGAGTAGTAGAACTCTGAGAAATAACTCTTCTTGAGAGTTTCATTAAACTTACCAAAATTGGAATTAAATATTTTTGAAATTTATTACTGAAAATAATGTATTCAAACAATATATTACAAAAAAATTAAATTTTAACCTAAGTATGTGATGCATAAAATGTAGGTCACAAGTAATTTGCATCAGATTCTTGCTTCCTCACTATCTGTTCACAAAATTTCATGATCCAATGTCATATAATACACAAGATATAACGTAAAATTTAAATTTTAACTGAAGTCAGTGATGCATAAAAGTAAATAACAATGATGGTATTTATACTGGATACTTGCGTCCTCACTATGATATGTTATAAACAAAATAACATAATCCCATTTCAAATAATAAACAAAATATTACGTAAAATGTAAATTTTAAATGAAATCAGTGATGCTTATTAAAAGTAGGTCAAAGAGACCTCATTATGTTTGTTTGTGTGTCATACTGTGGAAGTACTTTTATTCCTGGACATCAATTTTTGTGGTTTTAATAAATATCACTATTTTGTGGGTACTTAAATTCGTGGTTTTGGATTGTATGCATTAAGACTCAATGGAATATCACATTTCACGAACTTAATTTCGTGGCTTTATCGAACCATGAAATCCACGAAAATTGGAACCCCATGAACAATAGTACTTTCACAGTATATCATTTCAGCTGTACATAAAAATTACACGATCCTTTGTCTTAAAGTAACCAAATTAAAATAGTTACATATAAATAATTGAAAAAAAGTCCAGTTAATGCAACTATTGCAGAAAATGAAAAAAAAGCAAAATATTGCAATGGATACAATCTTTTGACAATAAATAAGCCTTTGACAAATTTTCAATTCAATATAGATTTACTGTATTAATTAAGCTTTAAAAAACTTTGCTGTAGGGTTTATATGATCTTTAACAATGCTGATGACAGAATTTGGATGGCTATGTCTTGCTTTTCTGCGACCATTTTTTGCTGACAAGACAAAAGGGACATTGTAAATATATAAAGCATCAGATCTCCATCAAAACAGAATTACTTTATACAAAATACAAATTTTTCACAAAAAATTCTTTCATTTTTCTGCTTATATTGTATAAATTACTAATTTATTTCAAACATATTTCAATATATTGAACAACTTAGACATAATTAAGAAAAATTGATCTAAACAAATAATTTATATTTTTTCTTTGTCCATGTCATACTTTATACTTGTAAATATATTCAGATTTAGAGTGCTCAATGAAAATTAGATATGTCTAATTGGGATACTCTTTAAAATGATTATTACTATCATTTAATCCCCAACATATCGGTAATCAGTGGTGGATCCAGACTTTCTGCTCAGGGCCCAACCCATAATTTTTCCACAAGTTGGGACCCGGAACCCAATTTTCTGAAAAATCCCTAGGAATTTTAAATATCTTCCATCTTAGGGGGCACCCAGGCCACCTTGGGCCCCCTGGATCCGCCACTGATAATTAAAGAGTAGTTATAGAGAACAGTCGAATTAAATAAATATAACATTTCTTTGCTACAAGATGAAAACAATATGTAATCATTCAGAAAGCTTGCACTATAATACATTCAATTTTAAACATAAAATTAAAGGTTACATTAATATGTAATATAACTGACCAAAGTTTCATTAACTGGTGTACCTGAATATTAGCAAAGACACATTATCTATAAATGGTTTGAAATGAAGTAAGTGAGAAACAAACTGTCAGTCAAAAGAACGAACAATCTATGTACAAGTAATTTAAAAAAAGTTGTACACAAGCATTCATTTTAAGAATGCAATAAGAATACATTACCATAATTACCAACTATAAGTCTGGACAGATGTAAAATTTTGAATGCTCAAAACAACAGAATTTTACATAGTTGTATGAAGATGGGCGACATTACAGTTCCTTATTTAGGTTATGTGAAATTTTATTGTTAAATGTCTATGCATATACAGACTACATAGTGAATGTTTTAAATAAATACAGGATTCTCATGCTAAATACATAAATCAAAATTGTATATTTTCTTATCATTTCATTTATTCAACCACACTCAAACAAGCTCTTTGTTATCTTTAAAAAAAATTAACAATCTAATTGAAACAATGCATTTTTGTGAAATAAAATAAGTAAATTTAAAAAAAACTAGGCTACAATTATAAGACAAAACAGAAAATATTGCACCAAACTATGAAAAATAACATCAACATATACACAATCATATACCGTATTTAACATTACATTATTTACAAACTGGTTAAAAAAGTTCGCATTAAAAAGTCTTCCAGTCATTTATCTTTAATTCTGGTGTAAAAGAAAATGGAAAACATAATTTTTCAAACAAATTTATGCAAATTATTGACTTTTTCTGTATAGCTTCCACAAAGTAAGGTGTGTGAGTGTGGGATATTAATACAGAGTACTTTTTTTCATAAGCTTTTATGGAAGATTTCCTGGATCATTTATTTATTATATTTGCATTTCTTCAATGAATATACCAATATTCCTCCAGTAACACATATTAAAACACCTTCGAAACCCCTGCTTTTTGTCTGTTAATGTTCTATAGAATTTCTTTTGTATACCAATTTGTACTCCCTGAATGGGTTTACCTTGATTGGTGACAAAATGGTATACAATAGAAATCTATCAATTATAAAATTGATTGATTAACAGACAGAAAAACAGAAATTTTAATTGGTGTAACTAGAAAAATGTTTGTATGTTCGTTGAAGATTTGAAAAGAAAAATAAGTAAATGCTCCAGGAAATCTGCCATATATATATTAACAAGAATCAAAGAAATTCAAATTCTGAAATGAAGTTTCTTAAATACATTCTTAAAAATATAACGGTTGATACAAGAATTTACACAACTCACAATTATTCAATTTCATTTTCCCTCAGACTGCTTACATGAAATATTAGTGGTTTATATTACAAAAGAACAAAGAAAAAGAAAAATATCATCCAATTATAGATAAGAAAACTGGGAGGGTTTGGCATAAATATGAACATGATGCAAACACATACAGTAACAAAAATATGTATTTCTCGTATTTAGCACCCTTGTCGCTATCAGCCCCCCCCAACCTTCATTTCAATTAAAATCCTTCAGCACCCCCTCAAAATCCCACTAGAACTGGTAAATTCTGTACTTATTTTATATTTCATATGTTTATGGTCATTGATTTGATTCTTATGCAAGCATGCATATTCATTTTAGTACATCCAAGTTTCTGGTTGTAAACAATCAAGCTATAATGTTTTCATTCTGGTATCAGTACAAATAACTGATCAAATTAATATTCTTCTATTCTTTTCTTCCCTGTGCCAATGATTTTGATAGTTCAAGCATTTTACAATGATTGCATTTTGTACTTATGAAAATGAAAAATTTTTGTTATAAGAGCTTCGTTTTGGAATATGGTTTGTGCTGTACTTTATAAGCGCCCCTTTCCATATTTTCATAGCGCCCTGGATGCTTAATACAAGGAATATGGTAGTACAACTTGTATTGCTTATCACAAAGGATTCTACCAAAAACAAATAAATAATATAGAAGACATTATATTACATAAAGTGTTTTACATGATTACCCAACTCCCCCTATACACTTCACATACAGAATCAGTCAAACTCAGGAATGTCATCATAAGAATAACCATCATATCCTTTATAGGCATAATATGCTATTCTAACATGGTAAGCACCAGGAATGAACATCAAGGCTCCTAAAATCAACACTGGCCATGTTCTGTCACTGTACTGAAAACATATAAATAATTTAATATAAACATGAAGGCTCCTAAAATCAACACTGGTTAATACATGAAATC
>MJUU01055273.1:3378-23633 GCA_002080025.1 Modiolus philippinarum | reverse complement strand
ATATATATATATATATAATACCATTCTATAACTAATAAAAATTTGAATGATATTGATACAAAGCTCAATATCTTATCTCTCTCATGTGCTTGCAATTAAAGTTAGACTTATTTGGTTTTTTTTTCTGTTTTGTCAACTGAAATTTCAATGTTTCATTTATTGATTATTTTTTTATTTCAATTTCAAACTATTTTCGGTGTGAATTTATTTCCTAAAACTATATTGGTATAGCATCATAGCCGTGAAATAACTTGACTCTTGAGATATGAACTGTTACCTTGGCATCAATGTATCCAGTCAACAGTAATGAGCCAATGATGATAAGTACACTTCCAACAAGGAACAATACTGTGGCTAATAATATAGCTTTATATGGAATCTCTGGTGGTGGTCTCTTGAACTGAAATATATGTTTATTTATTCTTATCATCCTTCCTCATGTTTATATCAGCCTGCAGAGTACTTCAACAAAACCCATATTTGGTTGACAAGGATTGATATATCATGCAATTCTCCAAACGTTTCAAAGGCAATAACCTTTTAGCTCACCTGGCCAAAGGCCATGTGAGCTTTTGCCATCACTCGGCGTCCGTCGTCCGTCCATTAACTTTTATTCAAAGATCTTCTCTTCTGAAACTACTTGGCCAATACTAGCCAAACTTGGCCTGAATCATTACCAGGGTATGCACTTTCAAGTTTGTGATTTTTATGACCGTAGACCAAACAACATGGCTGCTGTTACTAAAAATAGAACATAGGGGTAAATTGCTGTTTTTTTGCAAATTACTCGAAAACCATTACAGATATCAAAATTCTGACAGGATAAAAATGATCAGCATGATGAGATCTATCTGCCCTGCAATTTTGAAGAATATCCGTTTACCCGTCTTGGAGTTATTGCCCTTTTTCCGTAAAAATTTCAGTTTTTCGTTACTTTTAGTCTTATATATTGAAAATGGTAGAAGATAGAAGCTAAGTTTATGCAACAAAAATGGTCAGCATAGTAAGATCTACATGTCCTGCAACTTTGAGGAAAATCTGACAACCCACATAGGAGTTATTGCCGCTTTTTCTTTGAAATTTTACAATTTTTTAACATTTTTACTTTCATTTCAAAAACTGTTGGAGATAAAGGTTAAATGTGAATTGCAAAAGTGTTGAGGTTTTCCAGAACTACAATTTCTACATATGTCCAGCAGATTCGCATCTCATCCAAGATGGCCGCGAGCGGGGAAGATAGTTTAACATAGGACCATACGGAAATGCATTCAAAGATCTTCTCCTCTGAAACCACTGAGCCAATGGGGACCAAATTTTGTCACAGTAGTATTTGGATGGTGCCCTTTCAAGTTTGTGATTTTTATTTTCGTACTTCATCCAAGATGGTCGCCAGCATGGGACATAGTTTAACATAGGACCCTATGGGAAATGTATTCATAGATCTTCTTCTCTGAAACTACCAAGTCAAACTGAACCAAACTTGGTCACACTAGTCCTTGGGTGGTCCCCTTTAAAGTTTGTGATTTTTACGTTGTACCTCATCCAAGATTGCTGCCAGCGTGGAGCACAGTTTAACATAGGGACCCTATGGGAAATGCATTCAAATGTCTTCTCCTCTATACCTACTGTGCCAATTGGAACCAAACTTGGATACATTAGTCTTTAGATGTTTCCCTTCAAAGGTTGTGATTATTATGTTCATACCTCATTCAAGATGGCCACCAGCAGTGAACATAGTTTAACATAGGGACTCTATGGGAAATGTCTTCTCCTCTGAACCTACTGAGCCAATTGGAACCAAACTTGGTTACAATTGTCTTTGGGTGATCCCTTCCAAAGATTGTGATTTTTAGTTTGTACCTCATCCAAGAATGAAAATGTAACATCTGGTGAACTGATTTATAGTATGAATGGGTGGTCTGAATAAAACCAGTTTTCACNTGAAATCAAACAGATAAAAATAAACAACTTTTTCATTTGCTCTTTCTGTTTAGGTATTCAAAACAGAGCCATTGTTACACATAAAGATGAGCCAGACTTCAGAAAAATATAGAAACTAGATCGCTGATATATCCTGCAGAGCTTCCATGTTTTCTCATTGTGATGTCATAAAAGCACCAAGGAACGATAGAATAACGTAACAACCAAACTTTCCTGCAACATTCCAATTCGATATTATATTGAGCAGTTCGGTCAAAATATTCATACAATTAGAAAACTTTCGTTGGTAAAATAATTAATAATTTGTAAAGGTTCCACGGAACCTAGTGTCTCGCCTGCTCACTCCACTGTCATTATTATTTAGCCCATATAAAGATGTGGTTGCAAAGAAGATTCCAAAAAAAACAACTTTTCTTTGAGAGTTTCAGAAAATTTACCAATATTGGAATAAAAATTTTGAAATGTAACCATTGAAAAAATTTGTTTTCACTAAAATTCATCCAGAAATTATTGTTGCTGACAAGAATTCCTAAAAATTGATGGTCTTTGAGAGTTTAGGAAATTCACCAAAATTGGAACCATATTTTTTTAAATTTAGTCTTCAGAATAATGTCTCATACGAAAATGGGGCTAAAATGTTTGATTGTATGCAAAAAATTTCAAAAATTGCTAGTCTTGGACATTTTCAGGATATTTACCAAAGTTGGAACCGGAATAAAATTCCAGAAGCTTATTGTGCATCTATACACTATATGCAACAATTCTACATCAAAATTAAATTCCTTTATATCCCAATGTTGGTTAAACATTGTTATATATTAATATATTGACCTGCGATGAAAATTCAGCCAAATTTATTGATGCTGAAAATATAGGTTAAGGTGACCTAATTCTGGTTTAGAAGTTGGTTACTACTGAAGATGTAACCACTTACCAATTATCATCTGTCTATGGCATGTAGGTGCTGTTATATGGTTCAATCAAAAAACATTTTATCGAAGAAAACTAAGTCCAACTGTTGCCAAAATAGGAAAAAATTGGAATTATTTATTTTTTTTCAAAAAATAAATTGGGATATAATAATGAAGTCATACTGAATATTGTGCCCAAATTTCATTGATATTGAACATGATTTGAGTAAGTTATTGAAGTTCAAAAAAAAGTTTGACATTAGGGTTAAACAAATGTTTACGATGACAACGGAATTTATGGTTGCTATGTGTTGCTTTCGCAACATTCGTCGCAAGCAACACAAAAACTACAAAACATGTTTTATATGCTGAAAATTGTACCAAAACTAAAATATAAAATAAAGGATGATAAACAAGTTACCAGGCTTTTGACGGCTGAAATATTGTAAAATTAAATCCCCCTCTCCAAAATATGAAGCTTGGGCTCACCCTGTGTTTCATATTCCGGCTCATGAAATGATATTTTATAATACATGTATATAGTTGTCGAAAGCTTGATAACATATTCATATTTTACACACATGTACTGTATTTGTAAGATTACTTTCTTTCAGGCAGGCAGAATTTCCAAGTATATAAACAACCTATTATATTTCTACCTTTATATTCCATCAAGAACTCCATCAAGACTAGTCAATTAGATGTTGTGGATATTCTAATTAGGACTAGTCAATTAGATGTTGTGGATATTCTAATTAGGACTAGTCAATTAGATGTTGTGGATATTCTAATTAGGACTAGTCAACTAGATGTTGTGGATATTCTAATTAGGACTGGTCAATTAGATGTTGTGGATATTCTAATTAGGACTGGTCAATTAGATGTTGTGGATATTCTAATTAGGACTAGTCAATTAGATGTTGTGGATATTCTAATTAGGACTAGTCAATTGTGGATATTCTAATTAGGACTGGTCAATTAGATGTTGTGGATATTCTAATTAGGACTACTCAATTAGATGTTGTGGATATTCTAATTAGGACTAGTCAATTAGATGTTGTGGATATTCTAATTAGGACTAGTCAATTGTGGACGTTATGCGCATGTGTGTGAAAAGGAAATGGACGCACTGAAAAAATTCTGGATAAGTGTTTTTGTAGAATTTGACCACAGCTATGATGTATAGTGCATAATTTGTGATAAATGACTTAAAAGTGAACTGTGTTGATATATGAATTCCAAAACTGGAGCTAATAATGGGAGAAAAAGGAAGAAATCAAAAGGAAAAAACACAAGCGGTGAGAAACCTCCAAAATTCAAACAAAATCAGAACAATACTCAGGCTAAAAATACTGACAATGTAAACAAACCCTCAAGTGGACATAAAGAGAATGTAAACAATATAGATAATTACATAATGAATAGTTATATACCAAATACAAGTTCCCCTATCCTACCCGGAGCTCCACAAAGTATTATCCAGCCTCCAAATTTCAACCCTAACCCTAACCCGCAAGGTTATTACCAATGTTCACAAAATTTTCCGCTGCAGACAATAAGCCAGGGGAGTGACTATAAAATGGATAACCTAGCCACAAAAATGGATGAAATATGTAAAAAACTTTCTACACTTGATTCATTATCTGGTAAATTTAGTAAATTCGAACAAACTCTTAATTCTTTGGTTTCGAACATGGAGTCCGTAACTAAACGAGTTGGAGGTTTGAAAAAAGCCTTAATTTTATAAATGAACAATACGAAACAAATAAAAAAGAAAATAAAGAAATCAAAGATACTGTGTTTGAAATTAAAAAGGAAAACCTAGATGTAAATGAACATGTTATCGACTTAGTAAAGATTTGAATGAGTTGCAAGAACGTCATATAGATTTGCAAACCAGGTCGATGCGGGAGAATTTGGTTTTTACCGGAATTCGACAGACAAAACCAGACGAAAATAGTGATGAAACAGAGGAAATTTTGAAAAACTTTATGACCGAAAATCTGAAACTTGAAAATCCCGTAGAATTTCATCGTGCCCATAGATTCGGGAAGCCCTCGGAAAAAATTAAAGAATATTCTACACGACTAATAGTATGCCGCTTTAAGAATTTTAAGGACAGAGAGGTGGTGAGAAAAGCAGCTAGTGCACTTAAGGGGACTAAATTCGGTATAAGTGAGCAATTTCCCAAGGAAATAAATGACATGAGGAGAATTTTGTGGCCGTATTTCAAAGAGGCAAAGGACCAAAATAAGAAGGCGTACTTTAAACGTGACAAACTTTACATAGATGGCCGGAGATTTACACCACGAGAATCGGACAATAAAGACATTGAGAGAATGGAAACCAACAGAGAACTACATGAAAGCCAAGCAGACCCCCAGAAAAAATATCTCCAAGTATTCACCTAAACGCAATACAAACCAACACAAATAAGAAAACCATGGAGGATTAATTGACAATAGTAATTATGATTACTCTACTGGAACTGATGACCTTTTAAACTCAACTGTAGATTACAATGACCTTTGTATAAAATTATTAGCTCTAAATGTGTGTGGCATTAAGACAAAAATTTTGTATCCTGAATTTCAAACACTTATAAATCATTTCGATTTTATTTGTTTTTCCGAGACTAAACTTGACAATTTTGATGATATCCAATGTGATGGTTTTGAGTTTATATATAAAAATAGACAAAAGTTTTCAAATAAATCTGGAGGTATAGCTGTAGGTTATAAAACATATTTGAAAGATTATGTTAAAGAAATTAAAACTGACTGTCCATATATTTTGTGGGTTAGTGTTGAAAAGAAACTGTTTAATGTTGATCAAAATGTAATAATTGGTGTTGTTTATATACCTCCTGTAAATATTTTATATGCATCGGAAGATGCTTTTACTGATATTGAAAGTGATTTTCATAAATTTAATAATAATACAAATATAATATGTCTAGCTGGAGATTTTAATGCAAGAGTGGGTACTTTGCCCGATTTTATTGAGAATAATACGGTACAGTAGATAACTTCTTCATTGAAAATGTATTAGATGTGAATGAATTTACAGATGTTAATGTTTTAGATAACTTATCAATTAATAGATCAAGAAATAGTATTAATAGTGTAGTAAATACTTATGGAAGAAAATTACTACACTTCTGTAAGAATAATAATGTGTTTTTATTTAATGGTAGAGTTGGTAAAGATATCATAGGAAAACAAACATGTACTAGTGGAAGTGTTATTGATTATATTTTAGGTACAAGTGATTTGTTGAAAATAGTTGAAAATTTTGAAATATTAGAATTTAGTAAACTTTTTTCTGATGTTCACTCGCCATTAACTTTAAATATAAGGGTAAATGATTCTATTGATCATAATGACACAACAAGATGTGAAAATGTTAATAAAATAACATGGAAGATTGAAAAATCTTCAGATTTTAAATCAAATATTAGAGGAGATAAACTACAAAATATTGCTGCCAATTTATCAGAATTAAAAAATGACAGTAAAAATTTACAGAATATACATATTGATCTCGTAGTTGATGATATTTGTTCTTTATTAATGGAGACGGCAAAGGAAACTTTCGGGGTTTATGGTACTAACCAAAACTCCCCAAAGATGCAACCTAATAAACTGTGGTTTAATTCAGATTGTCGAAAGGCAAGAAAAGATTTTAGAAGATCTAAACGACTACACAAGCATTATGGTTCTAATTTTTTTAAACATAGACTTAAACATGCTGAGAGATATTATAACAAAACTATGGACAAAAATATAATTGATTTTAATAGAAAAACATGTACAAAAATGAAAAACCTAAGAACAAGGAATCCTAAAGAGTTTTGGAAGTTTTTTAATCGTGGTAAAAAAAGAGAAAATACAAATATTTCTTTACAAACTTTATTTGAATTTTTTAAAGATTTAAATCAAAACAAATATGACAAAAATGATGACTTTGTTATCCCTAATGATATTGATAATGAACAAGAAAACGATATTTTAAAGCTGTGAAGGCGTCAAAAAATAACAAGTCCCCCGGTATAGATCATGTAATAAATGAGTACATATCAGGATCATTGGACAGTATGATCAATATATATGTTGACTTATTTAATCTGATTTTTGAAAGTGGCATTTTACCTGAGAAATGGTTAATTGGCGTTATTGTTCCGATATATAAGAATAAAGGCGATAAACTGGATCCCAATTTCGTTATTATCTTGCCTTGGAAAAATCTTTACATCAATCTTGAACAATAGACTTAATACTTTTATCAATGAATTTGTTATTTTAATTGAAAACCAAGCTGGTTTTCGTCACGGATATTCAACTTGTGATCACATTTTTGCTTTACATGCCTTGTTTGAATTACTTAGTTTTAGAAAGAAAAAGTTATATTGCGCATTTATAGATTTTCAAAAAGCCTTTGACTTTGTCCATAGAAATTCTTTATTTCACAAACTAGTAAAAGAGAATATAAAGGGTAAATTTTTACGTACAAAATATGTATGACAATGTAAAATCTTGTGTAAGACATCATAATGAAATTTCAGACATTTTCGTTTATAGTGAAATAGGCGTAAGACAAGGGGAAATCTTTCTCCTGTGCTTTTCTCTCTTTATCTTAATGACCTACAAAGTTATCTGGAAAGAAATGGATTGAAAGGTGTAGAAACAATTAACAAAGACATTGAAAATGAATTACTTGTTTATATCAAAATTATGTTGTTTTTATATGCAGACGACACTATTCTGTTATCAGAATCTAGTGAAGATCTTCAGTTAATGTTAGACTCTTTTTCCACTTACTGTGATAAATGGAAACTGAAAGTAAACGTTGACAAAACAAAAGTGTTAATCTTTTCTAAAGGGAGAATGCCTTACTTATCCTTTTTTATTAATAACCAAAAAATTGAAATTGTAAAAACATATAAATATTTGGGAGTCTTCTTTGCCAGAAGTGGATCATTCTTTACTACGAGAAAATATAAAGGAACAAGGGATCAAGGCAATGTATGATTTAATTAAAAAATGTCGAAAAAACCATTTATCAATAGAATGTCAGTTACATATGTTTGACAGATCTATAATACCGATTTTATTATATGGATCAGAAATATGGGCATTTGAAAATTTAGATATACACGTATTAGAAATTGTACATCTTCATTTTTGTAAATTAATTCTTCGTTTAAAAAAGTCTACTCCAAATTTTATAGTCTATGGGGAGCTAGGACGCTTTCCTATTGTTGTATCAGCTAAAGTTCGAATGATAAATTTTTGGTGCAAAATTATAAACGGGAATGATGAAAAGATATCTTCTTATTTATACAAACTGCTTTTACTGTACTATAAATCTTATGGATATGGAAGTAAATGGCTATTATTTATTAAAGGTATATTAGATAACTGTGGTATGTCTAACGTTTGGGAAAACCCACAACTGTATAACTCTGATTGGATAGTGATGAGTGTTGAACAATGCCTTAAGGATCAGTTTGTCCAATCATGGTCAGCTGATATATATTCCTCCCCTAAAGCCCTTTGTTATAGAATTTTTAAGATGGATTTTTGTTTTGAAAAATATATCTCTATTCTTTCTCCTAATCTCGTGTATTTTTTATTTAAATTTCGATGTGGGAGTCACCGTTTACCCGTGGAGTCGGGAAGATGGCAGAATGTACCTCGAGAAGATAGATTGTGTCATCTTTGTGACTCGCGGTGCATCGGTGACGAATTTCATTATATTATGGATTGTAAAGAATTCATTGTCGAGCGTAAAAGGTTTTTGCCCAGATACTGCTGGAAAAACAGTAATGTTATCAAATTTAACACACTTTTTAAGAGTATAAATTTGGTTCAACTAGAAAAACTTGCTAAATTTATAAGGATTATATTTTCGAGGGTCGTCCCTCCTGGTTAAATAAGAAATAAGTAATTATTAATATTTCATTTTTTTTGCTACACACATGTGCGAATATTGTAATATTGTAATGATATATATGTATTTAATGTTATATGTTCTCTATAACGATGTATATTGTTTTTTGAGAATAAAGTTATTCGTATTCGTATTCGTAATTAGGACTAGTCAATTAGATGTTTTGGATATTCTAATTAGGACTGGTCAATTAGATATTGTGGATATTCTAATTAGGACTAGTCAATTAGATGTTGTGGATATTCTAATTAGGACTAGTCAATTAGATGTTGTGGATATTCTAATTAGGACTAGCCAATTAGATGTTGTGGATATTCTAATGAGGACTAGTCAATTAGATGTTGTGGATATTCTAATTAGGACTGGTCAATTAAATGTTGTGGATATTCTATCTAAGTGAATTTTATCCAAAAGGAAGGAATACACTGGTGGAATGAATCCTCTGTTACATATTCAGTAGCTAAGCTACTGATTACCCTCAAGAAATGTCTTATAGTCATATATCCCAAAATTCACTGTTATTTTTCAAAAATACTGCCAAGTGAATATTAGGCCATACAAAGTTAATTGATTGGTTCTCAGGCCATATTTTATTGAAACTGATGAGGCAGGGAGGTGATTTTTTTATCTGTTTATTTGCAAAAAAATAATTTTTACGTTGTAAAAACAACCAAAAATGTAGTGAGGGAGGTGATTTTTTATTTTTATTTTATTGAAATGTCAAAAAATAGGGTTAATGAGAGGCTTTTTGCAAGCCTCCAACTAGATGAGGGAGGGCCTGTGAACCAATAAATTATTTTTTCATGGCCTAAGAGTATACATGTAGAGAGAGTGTGAGTGTCAGTAAAAATGTCATTAGAATGTCTTTAGTTTTCCTAGAGCTATGTACATAGTTTTCCATCAGTATTCAAACACATATGCATGAAATGTTATGCATCACAAAGCCATTCTGTGTTAAAATAACCATTTCTAAAACTAATGTTAATGAAATGTAGTGATAATTGAATAATTTTTTACAGAAAAATAAGGCATTTTGAGGTTCAAAGGTTTTGACAAGATTTGAAGGATGTGAATATGGTATTCAACAAAGAATTTACAAACATGAGTATGGTCACTTATGTATGAGGTTGGTACACACTTTATTGTAGCATTTGAAAACTGACACAGCTGTCTAGATCAATTCAAACATGTAACATACTTGAAGATCTATGTAACCTTTGCCACTTTTGGTAAGTCTGTGATATTTAGCTTCATCCCCTGTGCCTGGTCTTCTCATGGTCTGTATTAATTATCTGAAACACAAATATACGACTATAAGTCAGACATAACATCTCCAGCTTTATCAACTGTGCTTAGTATCTCATAATCTGTATTGATTATCTGAAACACAGAGTACATAGAGTTATAAATAATATTTCAATGATTCTTCATAAAATTTACACAATGGGCAGCAAGGATTATACTTTATTACCCATTTCACATGTAATTTGAAAGAAGTTTTTCTTTATAAACGGCTATTTCCCTGACAAATGTGTTTATGTTTTATTGCACTTATAAAAATAACAATCTAATCAGGAGCATGAAAACAGCAATTTGTTGTTAGTCTCTACATTGTATGTCCCGAAATAGGTCTTATTTGGATGCTACAACAGAAGCACTTTGAATTAATTCCAAAATTGTACAATAATGTTGAAATAAGTAAACATTTTTGTATTTAACAGTAACAGGCTATGCAGAGCGCAGCATGATACGACCCCAGCATGTTGAACCCTGAAATTTGAACAAGTGCAGTGGCAGATTTAAAGAGGGAGGGCCCTGGCCCCCTTAGGTTGGAAAATATTTAAAATTCCTTTTTTTGGAAAATTGGGTTCTGGGCCCCCTTTTTGAAAAATTATGGGTTGGGTCTCCCTTAGCAGAAGGTCTGAATCTGCCACTGAAGTGTAAAATAAAGTGAATTTGGACTTGATACAGTAATTAGCTGGACACAAACTGGGGAACACAGAAATTAGCCCTTTTGATCCCTGAAAGCTAAGAAACTATAAGAGACATGCTAAATCTGTTGCCATACTATTGACAGCTTACATCAAGAGGAATTCAAAGAAAAAAGACTATCAAAATCCAATGAGAAATGAAGATTTTGCATATTTCAGAAAATTGCCATTTAGGCCCCTTTGACCCTTTAATGCTGAGAAACCTTAAGAGATACAAAAACTTTGTTGACATACTTACATTAAGAGGAATCCATAGAAAACAAGAGACTCTCAAGAGCCTGTATCGCTCATCTGGGCCATGGCTGATACAACAAGTCAAAATAATGCCAACGATGGTCGTCCCCTTAAGGTTTGTTGATAGACATTGATGTTATATGATCCAAAATTAAGCTATGTACCCCAGTGGCAGCTATTTTTGATAGGGTGTAGACCAACTGTCACCTTTCTTGAAGAAGACCATCTAAGGATCACTGTGCCTCACTTTGATTCCAATTGGCCTAGTATTTTCAGAGGAGATCTTTGAATGATTTCCCATACGGGTCCAAGGTTAAACAACGTTCCCAACTGACTGCCATTTTGGATACTATGCGGACATGCCAGACACATTTTTTTAAAGGGGCCACCAAAGGACTATTGTGATCAAGTTTGGTTCCAATTGTGGCAGTAATTTGATAGAAGATGATCTTTGAATACTTTCCCATATGGTCCAATGTTTAAACCATATTCTCCGCTGGTGGCCATCTTGGATGGTGTGTTGACTTGCCAGGGACATTTTTAAAGGGGACCTCCTAAGGACTATTGTGACCAAGTTTGGTTCAAATTTGCCCAGAGGTTTCTGAGAAGAAGATATTTGAATGAAAAATTTACAATGGACAGAACACAGAGACCCCATCTCTCACCATGTCCCAGCCAGGTCATTACAGAGTCATTGCATACTATGGGGCCCAGATGCTATGTATTACTTTATCACAAGATGATAATTGCAAAGATTGCTGTGTGAAACATTATACAATTATATACAAAAATTATGAAGATGTGAAATAAGATTAAGTAATTTTTGAAAAAAAAATCTAAAAATTTGTTCAAAAACACTGTTTTTGCTCTTGATTATGTAAAGAATAATTGTTTTGAATAAAGTGATAGCAGGGAATTTCTCTAAGTTTCATAAATCTTACTAGGGTACTTATCGGAGTGTGTACTCCTGGTTTTAGGTATTAATATATTATTTATTAGTTTGAACAGATAAAAATCAAGTTTTATATGTTCATTTGGCAGGTATTATGTCTATCTTTAATTTTAAATACTACAAATAAAAATTTAGAATTAATTAGGATTATTTTAAAAGTAAACAATGAAGGGGAGACTACTCCATATTTGCATCCTGTGAAAAGCGCACATTTTTCAAATGTACATTTTTCCTGTACTTTGAGGAAAAATAACTTTCATCAGAGCCGATCAACCCCCATTCAAAGTCCAATGTTTAGAATACTTATGTGTTCTGTCCTTTAGAGGGATACAAAGTTTGAATACCATATATCCACAGAAAATGTTGTTTTGATTGGCTGAAAATTTTTTTGACGCACTGAGAACAATTATTTGTCAATGTTTGTATACAATTGTTTCCACTGAGTAGAATATGATATCATATTTATTTTTATTTCAAAGTGAAGTCCACATCAAGAGCATTGTTTTGGTATATAACAATCCATATTTGCAAAGAAAAACAAATCCTCCAGTGGGGGGATGGTTTCACCCCACTGTTTGCTTAAGTGATGTTGGAAAAACTGTGTACTGCACCCTAAAACTTAAAAGAGAAAAGTAAATTAAAGAGGATTTGAAAATAGAATTTAAAGGGAAATAACCCATAACCATAAATGGCATTGAAAAACATTTTTTTTGGTGAAAAACAGTCAATAACTTCTACACAGGCATTTGGAATTTCTTCAAAATTTCAGTGTATGTAGATCTTGATATGCTGAACATTTTCCCAATTAACACTTCACCTCTATCTGTTACAGTTTTTGAAATTAAAAATAAAAATTGCATAAATTTTGAAAAAATTACGGAAAAAGGGCTATAACTCTGAGACGGATTTTCAGATTTTCTTCAAAATTGCAGAGCAGATACATGTAGATCTCGGCTGTCTGAACAATTCCCCCCCCCCATGTCAGATTTTTGATATCTGCAACGGTTTTGGAGTTATTTGCCAAAAACAGCAATTTACCCCTATATTCTATTTTAGTATCAGCGGCCATGTTGTTTGGTCCTCGGACTTACGGAACACTTTTTTTAAACTAAATACTCTGGTGATGACCCAGGCCAAGTTTGAATTAAATTGCCCCAGTAGTTTCAGAGGAGAGATTTTGAAGAAAAATTTATGACAGACGGACCATGGACGCCAAGTGATGGCAAAAACTCGCCCTGGCATAGCCAGGTGAGCTAAAAATCCTATCGAAACCTGATGACAAATAAAGGTATTACATATTTGTGAAAATTGCAATTTTGACCCCTTTGACCCCTTACAGCTCGGAAATGGTAAGAGATATGAAAATTCTTTTGATATCTTACTAAAAGCTTAAGACAAGAGGAATGTAAGGAAAAAAATCCCATCAAAATCCGAAAAAAAAATAAAAATTTTACATAATCTGCCGATCGGAATGTTTGTAACGGAAACACTCTGTCTTTACTGTAAAAACTTAAATGCAGACGCGGACCAAGACGTGGACTTCATTGAGGCAAACTAAAAATCCAAGCCCCCTGAAAATCAAATGGTCAATGGGCTATACACAATTGTCTTATTTCTCACATTCTTACATTTGTAAATCAGGCTTACATGAACATGTAAAAATTTACAATGTTTCAACGACATAGACCTTTTCACTATAACTGCGGGCCAGTCATTGAGCATGTGTAACATATATAACTGGACAGTGGGGCTTGGGGTAGGACAAAACAATTTTCCGTCCAGAAGTTTTAACTGAGTGTGCTCGTGGACTACCCTGCAGTTATCGCAAAAAAAAGGTCAATTAAAAATTATATCTAAACCTGCTCCCCCTTTTTTTGTCATGTGCAACATGACTTGATAGTAACTGGGTAGCAGCACAAAGATGTAATTTCTGCCGGAAATATATTGAAGAGTTACATGAAGGAAAATATTTCATGGTGAAACTGGGACTAATATAACAGGGATTTGAAACTATTTAACAAACCAGTTTGATCGAATAAAAAGCGGTGTCCAGTCTATGATTTTCAGCTGTAACTTTTGATTTACATGTACTCAACATAAAATTATTCTAAAAACTTTGCCGAAAAGCTGATTTATCGCATATTTGCATATATATTAGGATTTCATTGTTGTGTGAATGAAAATTTTCATTCACACAACAATGAAATCCTAATCAAAAATTGGTAATAAATGCACCAGGAGTTGTTTTCTTGTGTAAAGAGGTCGTAAAATTATCGAGAAACCGTCCAATAACAAATGACAGTTATCGATGTGTAACAGGAGGGTCGGGTGTCCGCTGTGTCACCGTCCCCTCGTGTGTACTGACATGTCTTGATACCGGGCGACGACAGACAGACAGACGCCAAATGACGAGGGGACGGTGACACAGCAGACACCCGACCCTCCTGTTACACATCGATAACTGTCATTAATGAGTGTCAGAACAATGAAAATCAAGAAAATTGGCTAACTTTAACTCGTCAGTTTACCTGTCAAATTCCATCCTACTATTACCAAATTTTATCAGTATAAAGCTCTTTGTATTGGCTTTATAGTCATATATAATTTATGCAGGAAAGATTTTTAACAGTGCTGATAATTTTAAATGATGTGACCATATAGAAATAAATTTTTGAGTTGAAACACTGAACTTTTCCCTGTGTATTTTACAACTTAATTTTCAACTAAATGTAAAGAAAAATATACCATGATTCGCGGCGAAGTTTCATCTTTTCAATCATGTAAATTTTGTAGCATTAAATATTTTAGGGAAAATAGAAAGTGTACTGAAAAAAACGTGATGAAGTGTAAAATTTCGTGGTATATTTCTAAAAAAACCAAAATTATCCAAGTTTTAGAGCAAAATTTGTGTACTTTGGAATAAATTTATTTTACAAAAGGTATACTATGATTTGCAACAATCTTTTTCCTATAAAATGATGTATTTTGTATTAAAATTGGTAGAAAAATGTAGATGTATAGTGTACTAAAAATGTCCTATGTTTCAACAGAGAAATGCTAAAAAATACAATGATTTACAGGTAAATCTGCCACGACACCGATTTTTAAAGAAATGTAAATGTTTCAAATCCCTGTTATATTAGTCCCAGGGTGAAAGAAATAAAAACATTACAAAGGTTCAACTCATTCAACTTCAAGACCAAGCTTTCAATTTTTCACAGCCAACTTTTGGCTTTTAAGGGATTTTTATCAGCTATTTCTGGCTTTAAAAGATCTATCTCCAGATGCAGAGTGAACATATTTTCGGATCGTGACTTTTCATTTTAGGACAATCAGGTGTAGATGAAACCTCAAACTACTTTTTAAAAATCTTTTGAGCACCCATAACCTCTGACAAAGTATGTATGTATTTGCCATACATTCGCTGGTTACGAATAATACGTTTGACTAATAATTTACATTTTTCTAATACAGCTTGCTTGAAAATCATAAAATTTTCTCAGACCGGATGTAAACAAACCATTGTAAAATTTTTAATGGTACCGGAACCGAAATGAACCTATTCCGCAAGTCAAGTAAAGTCAAAGTTGGTAAAACATAAAACGAACAACATAAGCTCTGTAGAGCTTTTAAAACCCACATAATGACAAACAAAGACAATCATGTATACATAAAACAAGTTAAGCACTAAATAAAAGCATACAGCATGATCAGCAACTATGCCTGTAACCAGAAGTCCATTATACTAAATAAATGGACTTCTTCTATAACTTAATGATATCAATTTAGAGACGGATAAAATAATAAATCAATAAAAAGAATTTTAGACTAAGTTAAAAGTTAAAATATACATGTACAGTAAATTATTATCATCAGATTAAATTAATCGATGAAATAAGTTTACTAAATACAAAGATACAAAATACCGAAGTTACTGTTAATTTATTTTCTGCATATGCGCATTTCGACAACTTATGTTTCTTCAGTGCAGATAAAAACAAACATTTGGAAGTCCAATCACCAAAAAAGTGTAAAAGCTGATGGAGACCAAATAACCAAAAGGGTCTAAATAGAAAAGCCAAAGTTCAGCTAAGGACAGAGCTATGCATGAGGGGGTATACTCCTTAGTTTTAAACAAAATTTTATAAATTTTAGATATTGCAATGTTCAATAAAATCGGTTTTCGGGTCAGCACCGAAGTACTGACTACTGGGTTGGTGAATACCCTCGGGGACTAACAGTCCACCAGCAGAGGCATCCGCCCAGTGGTAATAAATACAAAAATAAAATGGATAAAAGAAAAATGAAATACAAAATAAAAAATAATTTATTCGAAAAAATTTTTTAAATTCCAAAGAAGAAAAAAAGTAGATGTAGCTCAATTAAAGCAGGGACTATGCATTACATGTAATGTATAGTCCCTCATTAAATCCAAAGCAAGAGCATGAAGCTTAAGTAAAACCAGAATTAAGCTTTAGCAAACAGCAAAATAAACAAAACAAGAGGAAAGTTGTCAATATGACAGCAAACCGGGTTATCTGTTACATGGACAGTTTATCTTACACATGGGTTGACCATAAATATTTGAAATGTACTTATAATTTTCATATGTATTCAATGTTAAACCTTCCATCAAATTAGCCTATTTCTGAAAGTTCAGCAACTTGGATTTTAATCAAAAAGGAAAATAAATGTACTGTGCACACCTCTGATACAGGTACAAAAATTTGATGCAAAATTGACTATTTTCAACAACTGCTATTTTTGACATAGATTATCAAAAATCAAAATCAAACTACCAAGCACACCTTTGATATATGTGCAATTGATCTGCAAGATAAAAACTTCCTGTCTCAAATACTGTAGGAGATTTGCTCCGGACAAATGGGGTACCCTATTGTTAAAAATTTGACGTAAAATGACTAAGTTCAACAACTGATATTTTTAAGACAAATTATCAAAAATCAAAATCAAAGTACCACGTACACCTTTGATATATGTACAATTGATCTGCAAAATAAAAAATTCCTGTTCCAAATACTGTAGCAGATTTGCTCCGGACAAAGGGGGTACCCTATTGTTAAAAATTTGACGTAAAAATGACTAAGTTCAACAACTGATATTTTTTACATAAATTATCAAAAATCATAATCAAAGTACCATGCATACCTATGATATATGTACAATTGATCTGCGAAATAAAAACATTCCTGTTTCAAACACTGTAGCAGATTTGCTCCGGACAAAGGGGGTACCCTATTGTTAAAAATTTGACGTAAAAATGACTAAGTTCAACAACTGNTATTTTTACGTAAATTATCAAAAATCAAAGTACCATGCACACCTTTAATATATGTACAATTGATCTGCAAAATAAAAACTTTCTGTCTCAAATACTGTAGGACATTTACTCCGGACAAATGATGTACCATTTGGCAGCCGCCCGCCCGCCATTTTCACCATTTTAATAACCGGATTTTTCCATGGAAAACCCGGTTAATTACTAAATGTAACATAAATTAATAACTTAGTTCTACATGTTCAGTAAGGTATGCTGCCAGACAGTCTAAAGAGAATCAATTACAGAACGAACAAATACAAGTTCCTCCCTGCCCATCCCATTTATTTATTGATTTAAACTCATATCTTCCCTTAGTCCTGAAGTTAAATCATTCCACAGTTTAGCGGCAGCGAAGACCATACCTCGTTGTATTCACCCTGGATACATCTGTAATATTTTTATATCTAAAAGAATAAGCATTCTGTTTTAAAACAATCATATTATGTAAATATTCTGGTGTTTCATCAACATTTTTGATAGATTATTTACATTAGTTCTTGTTTAACCAAATATATCAATTTATTTGGGATTTGCATTAATTATTCATTAGGCAGTCATTTAACATGCTTTTTTTTAAAAGTTAGATACTTGACATTTTAGTATATCAAATCATTGGCAAACATTTACCATTTTCAATATATTCTAAGTGCAGACACGTCTTGTTATTTGTTTTTATATATGGGTTGAGCCAGTCTGAACTTATAAATATAAATAAACACGGAATCGGGGCGAACTAACTGATACTTTTAACTCTGTTTACTTGCCCATTATATGTAATTATATATAATTATGCTGTCTTTGTGGACATCTTTAGTCATTAAGTTGCCACTTAAAAGTTTGAATCTGATTTTACTGCAATAACAACACCGTATCTATTTACGACCACAATTTTTTCGATATATGTGCAAAAGTGCTCTTTTGTAAATGACAAGTTTCATGTAGACAAGATCATCGGTTTGAAATCCATTTTTGTCATAGCTTTATATCCATCTGTTCACACTTCGCAATACAAAATTCACAAAAACCGCCTAAACCATTATCAAAAAAAAAGTTTTTTTTTACAATATGCATCCATTTTTATGCATAACCTCGTTTTTCTTTACAATATCTTACTTACAATATCTAACCGTACAATATCTTACTTTTTGTAAATTTTGGTGAAAACTAAGGAGTATCTCCCTCATGCAAAGCTCTGTCCTTAGCTGATTTTGGCTTTACATTTAGATCATTTTGGTTATTTGTTCTCTGTCAGTTTTTAAACATCTTTGAGTTTATGGTCTTCCAAACGTTTAGATTTTATCTGCACTGAAGAGAAATAAGTTGTCGAAATGCGCATATGCAGAAAATAAATTCATAGTTACTTCGGTATTTAGTTATTTGTTACCACTGGGTCGATGCCTGTTAGTCCCCGAGGGTATTCAAAGCCCAGTAGTCAGTACTTCGGTGTTTACCCGAAAGCCGATTCTATTTGGAACCTTACAATATCTAACTTTTTGTAAATTTCGGTGAAAACTAGGGAGTATCTCCCTCATGCAAAGCTCTGTCCTTATATGGACTTGGCTTTACATTTAGATCACTTTGGTTATTTGTTCTCTTTTAAACATCTTAGTGTTTAGTGGTCTTCCAAACGTTTAGATTTTATCTGCACTGAAAAGACATAAGTTGTCGAAATGCGCATACGCAGAAAATAAGTTCATAGTCACTTCGGTATTTAGTTATTTTGGTCACTCTGTAACTTTTTTAATGAATGTTGACAAAATTTACTTTATACATAAAAAATAGTTTTTAGAATATATGATTATAAACGTCTTCCAGTCATATGCAAATTTCGATTAAATATATTTCATGCATGGAATATAAAGTAATCGCCTTGCTAGCCAGACCTAGTGTTTTAGTCAATATTTGGTAGCAAAACTTTCCACTCGGAAGTCAACCCCCTTCTGCTGACCCGTCGTTGTGAAAGATGACATTTACGGCAGTCATCACTTTGCTCCCTTAGGATAGACCCTACAACAAAATGATACCCTTTCCCGTCATTTCTCATCAGATTGTTGGATTTATTTGCCAATTTATTTGGTATTTGTTACTGATTTACTTTGAGAAGTTACCGACCAATTGAAGTTTCGTCTTGATTCATTAACTGTCATAGAGTTATTACCATTTTCATTAAAAAAATTTGTGAGATAACAATTTTTCATACTTATGTAAGACCACTTGAGATATTGACTCGATGTCAGTTCACATTGACGAGTTACAGATCAAGTTTGATTTTCATCTTGATTAATTTAATTTTGTAGCCTTTATTTCTTTTTTAATTAAAAATAAACCCGAAACCATAGTATTTTCCGAATTTTTTTTGTCATAACCGTTTGACAAGTGAAGTTACCTTGATGAGTTACAGATCACGAATAAGTTTAGTCATGACTCTTTACCTGTCCTTTATAAGAATATTTTAAGACAAACCGTAACAACCTGAATACAGACATTGTGCATAGGTTTTGCCTATTTCTTTCTTAATGTATATATGGTAAACGTATCAATCGTAATAAACGAAAATACCACACAACTTCGGTTTCACTTTCTGACCTTGTTACTATCTTTAAAAATAATGGCAGACATAATTTGCTTTGTAAATTATGTTCAATTCCTATTGTTAAATTAAATACTTTATTGGAAAAATGCAATACCATACCATATTACAGTCCAATGTATGAAGCTGCTGGAATAATCAGCGCATTTTGCTACCACAAATTGTTTCCTAAAATTGATAAACCTGAAGTCCATAAAAGATATTTCCTTAATTTACCGTATATCAACAAAGGGATCGATCTTAGTGATGTATCTAGTATATTCAGAGACTCAAAAATTATCAAACTTATTCCTCCTTATTTTGATAATATGGAACCACCCATTATTTCATATACTTACAAAAA
>MJUU01055272.1:14333-28171 GCA_002080025.1 Modiolus philippinarum | reverse complement strand
AAAAAAAAACACATTAAGACTATTCTTTGTCAAGATTATATTATATCTCTTAGAAAGAATTTTTTCATGCCTATGTTGGGATAATTTATTTCTACATCATATTAAATTATTATAAACTGATTAAATTCCATTTTTTATAGTAAATTTATTGCACATTTCATTCCTTGTTGGTAAACAAAAAGATAAATAAATATTTATGGACTATTTTACGTCGATTTCTTGTTGGCTGTAGGTGTAAGCAGAATATGCAAGATCGACACTTTACCATTGCCAATTTATTTGGAATGCCTCTGGATTGATCCAAACACCTGTTCTGCACGTTGATGCACGTTGATAGAAAATTACAATGTCAATGGATAGAAAGCATAGATGTCTTTATATTAATAAAGAAAGGGAATTTGACCAATTTAAAAACATTTTTGACCATTAAAGAATTCTCTTTTATCTCTAATTTGGAGTCCCTCTACGGTTATCTTCATGTTAAAAAAAAACAAAAAAAAAAACAACATGGCCTCACGGACATGGGAATAAATAAACAAGAAATACGATCTCCGATCATTTTATTGAGTGTACACAACAACATTTTTATTGATGAAATAAAAACAAAATATGAACANTGTGTCAAAGAGACATCGACCCAAAGGGGAATAATAACAACTCAAAGCCACCATAAGATCTTCAATGTTATGTAAAATTTTAAAACCTAAGGTTCAACTCCCTCCATAGTAGTTTTGTCCTCTATAGCTATATTTGATATTACTGATTATTCGGATTTCATTTGGTTGTATGCATTTTAAACATTTTTTGACATTGTGGATTTCCAATGATTGGGTTCTAGTGCTGCTATTGAGGAATTAACATCCAAATTGGCCATACAGCTCATTAAAATTTATTGCAGTTGGAGTTACCATGTGTGTGTTATGGTCTCATGTTCATTTACTCCATATCCTTTTGTAAAATATTTATATCTTTTTATATATACTTTTATCATAAAATTTGGAAAAAAAGGCATTACATGGTTCATTGAAAACTTACTTTAGACTGTTCATCATACACCATTCTTCCCTTTTTCTTGTTGGTAATACCTTTCATTCTTGCATACTCTTGCCATTTTGTCAGTGCTCGTTTCTTGGGAACCTGTTGAAATAGATTGTACATAATCTGTTATCCATTTCTATTACTTTATTCTGTTTTATTAAAAAAAATTAACTGCTGTAGTCTGCCATTTCAGTTCAATTTTGTAATACATGTATATGACCCTCTATATAACTTGATATGTACTCTATAACACATAGTAAATAAATAAATGTATGTCATTTATGGATGTCCCTCTGCTGTTATTGTATATCTACGCATGAATAGTCTTCATTTCCGCCAGTTACTTGATTGGACCCTGGACCCTTATAAAAATTTGGTGAGTTGAAATTATTTAAAACAGCATAACAAGAGTTGATATTTGGTTTGGTTTTCTACAGTTGCTATTTCTGTTATGATCTTAATCTGGTTGCAGAACTGATCTATGCTAGGGTGTCAGTCCCAAAGTTGTGATGTCACTGTTTTATTCAAGATAGCTTGAGGTATGTAAGGAACATAATGTCATTGATAACAAGCAGAGAACTGATGATTTACCAAAGGCATCAATGTAAAAATAAAAACACCAAAGAATGCTTGGATATTCTTATCTAATTCCTGCATTAACATCTCATTATGAATCATAAATATTTAAGCCTGCAAAAAAGATGATAAAATGGTAGAATCATACGAGAAATAAAATAAAACAAACACTTTGGGACTTACAAATTATGCATATTGAACATTTGTCAATATATATTGCATACTTACTGGTTTTTCTCTTGGAATAGGTGTTTTTACATCAGGTAGCTAAAAGTAGAAAATATTGTTATTTTATAAAAATAGAATTGATGCATTACATCATACCCTGCCAAGTTTCACAAATTTTCAAAGTTTGAAGGCCATTACTCCAGAACGCTGTGTACAACTGATCCCAAAATTATACTTGGCCTGTGTTTTGTGGTAAACAACTTACATACCAAATTTGAAGAAAGTGTGTTATTTAATTCACAAGTTATAAGTTGAAAACTCTAAAATTCGCAAAATTTCAAAGGTTTTTTCAAAGGCTTAACTCCAGAACCCCTTGGACCTCCGAACCCAAAATCACACTTGGTCTGACTTTTGTGAAAGACAACTTGCACATCAAGATTGAAGACCAAATGTTATTTCATTCACAATTTATCAGTTGGAAACACTAAAATTTGCAAAATTTCAAAGAACCCATTGGACCTCTGAACCCAAAACTGAAATTGGTCTGAGTTTTGTGGTAAACAAATTACATACCAAGTATTTAAGACAGTATATTATTTTATTCTCAATTTATCAGCCAGAACCTGAAAAATTTGCTAAATTTGAAAGTTTCAAGGGGCATAACTCCAGAACCCCTTTGACTTCTGAACCCAAAAAATCGAACTTGGCCCGAGTTTTGTAGTAAACAACTTGCATACCAAGTTTGAAGACCTTATGTTATTTTGTTCACAAGTTATCAGTTGAAACCTTTGGGGGACGAACGGACCGACATATGACTGAGGGTATCACATAATACCTCACCACTACGTGTGGCAGGGCATAATAATCATGTGGGAATTTTAGTTTTCATAACGAGAGAGAATTGTATATCGATGAATATCAACTAGAGTTATGTAATTTCAAAATATAATAAACGAGCCTTTGGCGAATTTATTATATTTGAAATTACATTACGAGAGTTGATATCCATCGATATACAATTCTTTCGAATTGTTAAAACTATTTCTATTATGATTTTCATAAATAAGTGAATATTTAGTGCCGAACTGCTGTTTTTGTTTCAAATAACAACACCGTTGCTAGGTAACGTAAATCACGGCCAACGAGATTTCAAAGTGGTCCAATAGAAACGATGAAAAAATAATAGCACATCACGCATGATGTGTTATTTCTTGGCGATCGACCAATGAAATTCCCGTAATTTTCCTATTCAACAAGTTCATATCTAACTCCAGCTTCAAAGTCTCGTTATGTACCACAAATAACTATTCGTGCAAGGAATAGATAATCAGCGTGCATCATAAGAGAAATTCATTTATTCATTTATACTTAATAATTAATTAGCTAATTAAAAAAAAATTAACATATCTCAATGCAAGGAATGAAAATATTAAAATGTATTATAACATAGAACATAGAGTAAAATATTCATTTATGCCAAATAAGTCTTATTTGTAAATATTTTCCTTAAATTTGTATCTTCAACCTGATTTTTACCAATGTAAGACATTTAACAACTATATCAACTGAGACCAAGAATCATTTAAAGATTATCCCAGGCCATTGCTTTGAAAGAATGCATGGTTTGTTAATTAAACAAGCTTAAGTAACTTTACTCAGATCAAACTCCTGAGAAGGAATAAATAGAGAATCTATTAAAGAATCTTTAAGTACATGTCACCTTGACCTTATAATGTATAGATGTCTTCCACACTTCTAAAAGCTGCATAGTCAGGGATTTGTTCAACCTATGTTAATTTCATCCCTCAAGAAATTCTATGGCCGTCACCATAACATCATTGAAAGATATGACGTGTCAGTATCCCAAATGAAAGTGGACATTTTCAGCTAGATTCACGTCTCCCCAATTTGACAATTAGCAAAGAATTCTGCTTAAACCGGTGCTAGGGGCCGTCTTGAACTTACTATGAAGTATGAGCAAAGCTCATTGTTGAAGGCCTCATGGTGACTTCAAGATGAAGATCTAGAACAACAATAAAAGCGTTGTTCCTTTGCTTGTTTTTTACCATGTATTTTTTCTAGACTTTGTCTCATGTGCATTTACTCCATATCCTTTTATTCACCACTGACTACTGATTTTGACATTTTCCTGGATTGTGATGACTCACTCAGTGTGATGGGTGCTGTTAACAAAGCAGGACATGCTTACCCTTCCGGACGACCTGATGTTACTCTCAGTTTTACTGGAGTTCACACTGTGAGTGCCTTTGTTTTGAATGTTATGATTTCTATTTCTGTGCTTTGTATCTGTCTAATGTCATTGTTTTCTGTGTCTAATTCATTGTTTTCTGTGTCTAACGTCATTGTTTACTGTGTCTAACGTCATTGTTTTCTGTGTCTAATGTGTTCTCATTTTGGCCATGTCTTTGGACTTGGATTTTTGTAAATTCCACTCCTTTGTTCCTTCAGTATTCTACTGCCGTTGTTTCTAAGGCCTAAATCTAATCTATAAAATTTTCATTTTCTTTCTTCATCCTGCAGACACTGCAAAACCAATTTGGGTGTCCACCTTATCCCAAAAGCTTTGATCTGTTCAGTTTTCATTTATATCATTGATAGTGTTCTGAAGTTATGCTCCCAAAACCAATTTTCAACTCAAATTTTATTTCACTCCAAGTACATGTGACTGACATTTGACCTATTGATCAATAGGGCCTTCCACCTATGTATGATGAATTGTTTATTTTTCTACAAATGTCTTTAACTGGGAGGTGTTTTATGTCCTTGACTACCTTGGTAGGTCTCGCAAAGACAACTCTTACCTCTGCTACCACTACTTCATCTTCTCTGTGGCTTGGCAACTGAAATACAAAGTCATAATTAATCACCAGTTTATATTTTCTTCATGCCTTATCAGTTGCTGAAAAATCTGGAGGTTTAAAATACAAAAACATCTACATTTATGTATACAAATCACTAAATCTGTACTGCATGCCTCTCTCCTGGTTTGTATAAAAATGTTCACATAGCTCACAAACAGAATCACAGTGACAATATTCAAGTATTCTATTAAATGTACAATTTCTTGAACAGACTGCTAAAAAACAGTGTAAAAAGTTAGCATTCTTATTTTAATTTAATTTCGATGTACAATGAATGGTAACATTTTAAAACTCTGCCTATTATTTTTGTATGTTTTCTATCGAGTAGTCATTACACTAAATGTATACATGGTTATTCGTCCTACAGTTTTTTGAAATGCCAGTACATGTACGTATGTAAATTTTACCAGTCTGTATATTCCTGCAGGTTCTTTAATTCCCCAGAGAAACAGTCAGTGTGTCACAATAAAACTTCAATATTGCCATGATTGCTAAATTGTGATTATGTAAAACGTTTCCCATCAAGTAATAATCAATAAATATCCCAAAATGATAAGGGTAGATAACTATTTTAACTAGATGATATTTTACATTTGACAGAAAAAAATCAACATCAACTGTCATGAATGTTAAGAAAGAAGCTTTTATTTTCTAAATGGGCTGTAGTTATGTTGAAAATCTACATTGAACAGTACAAATATAGAACTACAATCTTTTAAACTTTCTGTTATTAAAAGAATGCACAATTAAATAAAATGTGGACACAGGATATGTCTCGCCCGCCCCTTGCACTGCCTTAATTTGCATACTGATCTACTGCAGCAGCAATAAAAATAAAATATAATTCTTTGACTGTGTTTTCAATTTCCTTGGAAAAAAAAGATGTGATCACTCATGCATGACTAAGGGGCCAGGACCACTATCTTGGTGTGGAATCAGTATGTACTTCTTAAGATGCAACTGCATGTCAAATATCAAGTGGATAGGACTACTGTTGCAGGCTGAACAAACTGCTTGCTTAAAACCTTTAAGTGACTTAGGGGCCAGGGCCACCATCTGGGCGTGGAATCAGTATGTACTCCTCAAGACACAACTGCATGTCAAATATCAAGTGCCTAGGACTACTGGCATAGGCTGTACAAACTGCTTGCTAAAAACTTAAAGTAATCGTTCATGCGTGACTAAGGGGCCAGGGCCATAATCTAATTAGGGATTTGAGTTGTACCTATAATAATGCAACTGCACATCAAATACTATGGACCTAAAAGTAGCATGTTATAAGCTTGTTAATTCACAATAGTTTGCAATTGTTGATGCCGCCGCCGCCGGAAACGCTATCCCTAAGTCTCGCTTCCACGACTTTTTTGTCGCGGGCGAGACAAAAATTATGTGGTACTTAATAGTTGTGTAATTTAGTATGTGTATATGTTTGTCTGTTTTCCTATCATTTATAAAACATAACTACAACACTTACTTGGTGAATTGGTAAGTTACTTACCATAGTTACATAGTGAGAATATATTGGCTTATTCGCCGTGATGTCACAATATCGAAATTTTTACCTGTGGACACTTTTGGTTGGCAAGAAATTGTAATCATTGACTCAGGTCATAAAAATGTCATTTTCAATTAAGTGGTATGGAATTGTTTTAAAGGTAATTTGATAATTTCTTTTGATCTGAATTGTAGACATTTTACAGTTTAACAGGATATAAAAATTTTCTATATTTAATTATTTTTATTTGATCTAATTGATGTATTTGTAAAGCATTCAAATTTTTCACAAAATCCAAATATTTGGAATACACATTTCAAATTATTCAGAAGAAAATTAGAAAAAGTAAATCGGTATAAAAAATATGAAAATCTTGAGGTTTACTAGGCATCTTACAGATCCAAAATTGGACTAGTATGTAAAAAGTTGTTTAAAAAATAAAATTCTGTTCCATTACTATACAATGCAATTTATCGTTAAGATCCAATTTTGCCAACCAAAAAATTAATTTTGTGACGTCACTGATTTGATTCGCGAACAAGCCTATAAATAGTGATTGAAATCGGCCTATCATAGGTTACAGTCAACCAACTGAGCATAAATTATTGCTGCGGTCAAGCAAGTGGCAAAAGTTTCAGTTTACCAAAATTAAGATTTACATCCCAGCTACCTTTCATTGACTCGCCGTCCTGCAAAGACAACATTGTATACATTTGTCAGGTTTTTACGTCTGATATACCTACAATGTAGACATTTGACATCGATAAATCTAACACATTGTGTAAGCTTGGGGTGTTAATCTTGACTTCATTACAATTAAAATTTTGCCACTTCCTTCACCTCAGCAATAATAATCAAAATGCCCACCTGACAGAAGTTCTTTTGTTGTCTGTTACAAAATGAAAATGAGAGTTTTAAAAATGGGAATATTTGCATTTATAACAATTTCACATGGGTAAAATGAGCTTTTACGTTGATCTAATATATAGAATATCCATTTTAATATAAGATTCAAAGGACATTTTTGAACACATCAGACAACCGATTAATCAATTAGACATTTTTGAAATCGATCATCAAAATCTGAGGTATAACCGATCGATTTATGATTATAATCGATCATCGGGACAACACTATCTATAAATGCCAGTTCTGTTAGATAAAGCAAGGTGGAATATTACAGATCTCATTATCAAGTGCCAAATAAAGCCTTTCCATTGTTTGTGTTTCTGTCAATTTAATGCAACATCTACTGTTATAAATTTACTGTGATGACTACCTAGTATGTAAATCTACTTAGTGGATGCATCATTCATATTGACATATATACATGTATGACAGCTTTTAACAGAAGAGTAACTACATAATATCTTTGGTACCTGCCAAATTTTGTTAATTAAAAGTTGTGTATTGTCTCTTGTCCAGTTCTTTAAAAAATCTTCTCTGTTTTTCCTATAAATGTAAAGTAAAAAACTTTTAAGCATCATGTTGTTTAAAACAGGAATAATATACCAATTCAGCCACATAATATTTTGTACCGGGCATTTTGTTTATTTTGTTCCTAACTCTCATTTCAATGACAAATGATCTATCATATACTGAGATTACATTGAATTGTATAAAAAGCAAGCCTAATTCACCTGTGTCTTACAACTGATATTATTGATAAATTTCAAAACGTTCAACTTCATGTAAATTTGCATTATTTTATACTGTAGAAATCTCTGGAAAGATTTTTTATGAGCTATGGGTCGGAATACAAATTTAGATATATTTTTCAACATTCTTTCAGACCACTATTAAAAACATCTTCAATTTTAAACAAGGTATTTAATAGGGGGTCTCGATGGGGAGTCCCTTTCCCGAAATCCCGGCATTTTTTCAACAAATTCCCGTTTCCCAAGCCGGAAAATATTTTACAACGACTCTTAAAGAGGTAATCTTTTCCCGTTTCAAGGACTCAATTTTCAGCATTTCCCGCTTCACGCTGGACATTCTTTCCCATTTTCATGTGCACCTTTTTGGCACGATCCCGTTTCCTGCTAGCTGAAAAAGGCCAATCACGCTTCCCGCTTATACCCCATGGAGACCCACTAAATAGAGTCAACAATAACACAAGTACAATGTAGGCAAAACAAAATTTGTTGCAGCTTTAATTGGTAAATGTTTGGGTTTTGACAAGTCACAATGAAGTGAAAAATTTACCATGAGAAAGCTTACGTCTATAGCACGTTCTGCGAGTCAAGTGATTAAACCTTAAAAAAAAATATGGCAAATCGAAAAAAAATCTGAAGAGACTGCCGGAAAGAAGGAGTCATAACTTCCATACCAGGTATGATCATTTCAATATTTAAACAGTGGAGGAAAAAATGTCCTCTATCCATTTCAGCTTGGACTAATATACAGTTAGCTCAACGCGAACTGATTCTCTTTCTCTTAACACAGAGTATTTTCCTGGTGGGACACTGGAAAACACCGAAATTCACCGAAAAATACTCGGTGTTGTCTTGGAGGAATCACACGGATTAGCGTGTCGTCTATTGCCCTGAAAACGAAAATCCTCCCAATACCGCGAAATTTATTTACCTGTGTTCCTTTGATCTTTTGCCAGTAACCACAGTCGTTAATTAGCAAGTCATTAACATTTCATCAATAATGTTTATAAAAATTGTATTTTTTCCAAAGATAGTAATTAAAAGTAAAAAGAAAATTTGTTTTTGAAATAACTTGAAAAAGATCGGCATGAAAATCAAAACAGATTCTACTGACCAATTGATATATCCACGCTAGGGAATTCACATGTTTTTGGAATAAAATATTGCTGCTTGTTTTTACCAAAGAAAGGGACCACAAAGTTTAGAAAAATAGAGGAAACATAGAAAAAGATGTAATTCGTTCATAAAAATCATATAAACCTATTTTGTCACATATTCTATTTTTAGACATTTACCTAATGGTGATGCTTGATTCACTACAAACTGATTTTCCCAAAATCTTGGGAACTTTTACTTATAAAAGGCATGAATAAATTTGAACAATGTTTGTTAGCAGGACATACGCTAAAACTTTAAATATTTTTAGAGGTTTAAATTAAGTTATAATTGCATTTTGTTCTATAAAATGTTTAAATCCATAGTCTGGACCGGAATGTTTTTTGAACAAAACAAGTGAAAACCTCATGACTCACATGTTGGAAAATTTACGCAGCAATACAAATAAAAAGTCTTTTACTAAACGTTTTGGCACCTGACAGTTATCAAATTACACAATTATTACTTCTTAAAATGTATTTTCAGGAAAATGATTTGTCATAAAGAGCGAGGATGTTGAAATTAATACAACCGTAACAAATATTAACTTGCAACTTGTCAATCAATCATTTAATTTTGACATCGGACAGGTAATTAACATTTATAAGTTTTATTGCTCTCAACAGCAATAAAACTCGCGGTGTTGAGATTAGAGTTTGGGAGGGATTTTGGAGATTAATCTGAAATTAACCGTGTCACACCGTGTTACACCCAAATCCGTGATAAGAGAGAGAGAATCAGTTCGCGTTGAGCTAACTGTAACAGGGATTTGAAACATTCATATTTCTTACAATTTCGGTGTCTCGGCAGATTTACCTGTAAATCGTCGTATTTTTAAGCATTTCTCTGTTGAAACATAGGAAAGTTTTAGTACTTTACAGCTACATTTTCCCACCGATTTTAATACAAAGTACACCATTTTATAGAAAAAAGATTGCTGAAAATCATAGTATATTTTTTGTAAAATAAATTTATTCCAAAGCACACAAATTTTGCTCTAAAACTTGGATAATTTTGAATTTTTTTAGAAATATACCACGAAATTTTACACTTCATGGCGTTTTTTTCAGTACACTTTCTATTTTTCCCAAAATATTTTATGCTACAAAATTTATATGATTGAAAAGATGAAACTTTAATGCGAAACATGGTATATTTTTCTTTAAATTTAGTTGAAAATTTAGTTTTAAAATACACAGGGAAAAGTTTAGTGTTTGAACTCCAAAATTTATTTCTAAAAATTGCATGAGTGTGGTCATATCAGTGAAAATTTATCAGCACTAAAAAAATTTTCATGCATAAATCATATATGGGTTAAAGCCAATACAAAGAGCTTTATCCTGGTAAAATTTCGTAAAAGTAGGATTGAATTTGACATGTAAACTAGCGAGTTAAAGTTAGCCAATTTTCTTTATTTTCATTGTTCTGACACTCATTAATCATCCATAACTGTCATTTGTTTATTGGACGGTTTCTCAATAATTTTACGACCTCTTTACACAAGAAACCAAGCCATGGTGCATTTATTATCCCTTTTTAGTTTGGACTTCATTGTTGTTTGAATGAAATTTTAATGTTGTAAATATGCGATAAATCAGCTTTTCGATAAATTTTTCAGAATAATTTTATGTTGAGTAAATCAAAAGTCACAGCCGAAAATCGTAGCCTGGACACCGCTTTTTATTCAATCAAACTGGTCTGTTAAATAGTTTCAAATCCCTGTTATATTAGTACCAGATTTCAGTCGCAGATTTATTGTTACAATAGAATCACAGGAGTCAGAAATTTTATCAATAAGTCATTTAAAGTTAAAATATGAAGCCCCACACATTGAAGTTTCACGAATGTACCTGTGGAGCCATTTGGCTGGCAAGAAATCATAATTATTAATTAGGGTCATAAAAATGTCATTTTCAATTAACTTGTATGGTTTTGTTTTTAAAGGTAATTTGATAATTTCTTTTGATATGAATTGAAGAATCTTTACAGTTTAACAGGACAGGGCTCACCACACTTCAAAAGAACAGGGAGACTTGAAGTCTCCCTGTGGGTAGAAATAGGGACACTTCAGGTCATGACAGGGAGACTTGTTTGCGCGTATCCACAACTGAATTTTCAAGACTTTTGTATTTGATTTACATATGTATACACTTATTCAACAATGGCAATAAATCATTAAAATACCATTGATATTTCAAGATCTACAATGTAGATTTTATATAAAAAAAATATGATNCCAAAAGCTTATGGTTGGAGGTGCTCCTGCATTTAGGTTAGATTTACATGACATAAATTTTCTTTTATTCATCCTCTTTAATAGTAAATGGGTAGTTTTTCACTCAGTTGCTCAAGAGACAGTTGCTAATCTGCTTCATTCTTTTTAATATTAGAGGGATATAAATAGATTGTTTATGTTTGTGGACATTCTTTTTATAGACCACTTCCGGTTTGAACTGTAGTAGAAACGTAAATATTTAGGACAATTTCCAATGAATTTTTTTACTAATGTTTACTACAAAATCAATAAGTCTTGATTTTAAAACCATGAGATGATGTAAACAATCTTTGAGCTTTGCAAACACAGGAATAAGCATTAGAAATCCTATCAATTTACTTCCTTGTTACCGGAAATAGAAAGGGTTATACATGTAATTAGAAGCGTCAAAATGCTCAAAGCGACTTGAAATCGCTTTTGGGAACAACTTAAGGCGACTTGAGGCACAACAGGGCGACTTAATCGCCCTAATCGCCCAGTTTGGTGAGCCCTGCAGGATATAAAAATTTTCTATATTTGATTATTTTTATTTGATCTAATTGACGTATTTGTAAAGTTTTGACAATTTCCAAATATTTGAAATACACATTTCAAATCATTTTCACTGCCACTGATCCATAATTATACTATCCCCAGGAGGGGGGGTACTCCCAAAAATTTACTATACATAGGCTTGGACTATTTTTTTGGGTTAAAAATTTAGATTTTGCTATTTTTTTGGGGTGCAAAAAAAATGCTAGTATTTTTTTGGGGTTACAATAATATGGTGGTATTTTTTTGGGTGCATCATATTTTGTTGGTATTTTTATGGGGTACATGAGTTTTCTGAAAAAAGATTGACCACATGTATAAAAATATTTGGCTACAGTAGTCCCTCTCTTGAGAGGCCACCCCTACTGCAATGAAAAACTGGCCTTTCAAATGAGGTGGCCTTCCATGAGAGGACTCTCTTCTGATCATTCCCAATATGATAATTTCAGAAATTACAAGCTCTCTTTTCCTCTCTGTTTGAGAGTAAGTACACATATTATGTATCTTTTCTGTATGTGAGTAAGAACACATACATTGAAAAACATCATGATTTCAGATTGCTAGGTTTCTAAATTTAATATATAGAAATCTTACAATTTTGTAGGATTAGGTAAAGATTTTGAAGAAAAATTGCAAAAAATCATATTTTGTATCTTTGACATTCTGTTTGTTCTTTAAATCGTGTTCAAAGAATTTTTTTTAACAAATTTACAACAGGTATTGTCATTATAGCTTCAAAGAAAAAATTAAATTCTTGATTATTTGAACACAGATTTTAAAGGGAAATAACCCATAACGGTAAAACGGTATTAAAAAAAANGTTTTCTGAAAAAAGATTGACCACATGTATAAAAATATTTGGCTACAATGTATTTGGTATACAATATAGCACCAAGCTTCTACGTATCCCTATTGTTTGATGGACCCTTCAACAATTTATAGCACTTTGGCAGCTTAGTAACAATCCTAGGAAATTATGGTTGTATTTGTCTTACATATAGAATTGCACAGGATGACCAATGAAAGTTTGGTCAATAAAAAACAAATGACAGAACATAAAAACTCTTTGGTATTTTTTGGGGGGGGGTCTAAAATTTTGGATGGCATTTTTTGGGGTGTATTATTATAATAGGTATTTTTTTGGGGTATACTTCCAAATTTTGGTATTTGGATCAATTAACTTGTATGCCAACAATCCTTGAACACAAGGATTGTCAACAATCCTTGGATAAAAATTTTATCCAAGGATTGTTGATTTTTTCAAAATTTTGTAGTTTTCAGTGAATGAAGATAGATTTGATGATTAATCAATCTTATCTTTATAAAAGTGATTTTGTGAGACAAAATAATTGATTTTAAGGATAAATTGATACTTTTTTGTGAGTTATATGAGATATGGCTTCCATTGTTTAATTGTGATTGTTAGGGATTGTGACAGCTTGTGTCATTGTATTATTATTAAATTAATTAATGTGTGACACTGACAGTTTTGAAGTATAATTGCAATTCCTGATGCTTTAAGGTCTATCAACAATACCCAGTCTAAATCTGAAGGATCAGTACAGCAGTCAGTAATAAACAACAGCCTTTTTAAGGGCTACTAAACCTTTTCAAAAAGAATCTAAGTTGTTATTATCAGTTATGAAATTTAAATTTTTTTATCATGTCATACATGAATACATATGCTACAAGCTTCATGTATTAATTAACAAACTTCAAAGAATACCTATAAAAACACTATCCAAGCTAAGAATAATTATAAAATTCTCTATATTTTCACAATTTTTCAATATAACTTCAAAAAAGTTAAAGAAAAATAATAAAATCAATTATAAACATTTTATGAAATATTAAATCATCACTATATTCAAACTCACATAAAAATATATAGAACAATCCTTGGATAGAATCCTTGGATATAATTTTTATCCAAGGATTGTTAACAATCCTTGTGTTCAAGGATTGTTGGCATACAAGTTAATTGATCCTGGTATTTTTTTGGGGTATATTTTTTTCTCTCGGACGAGCCTATGTATGGGTAAAATTTGAGAGTACCCCCTTGG
>MJUU01055271.1:56641-72034 GCA_002080025.1 Modiolus philippinarum | reverse complement strand
GGAAATAGCTTCGAATGCCTCTAGCATTTATCGCTTGGCGATATGGATGGGTACGTGCATTGATGGCCACGAACGGTCTTGATGCAGCACTGGAGTCTTCTCTGCAAATGATTTGTTCTTTATATTTTACTCGACAGAACTCATCCAGAATGCATCGATTCTTTCAAGCCGTCTTAGGGCTCGTGAGATTGATGGTCATAAATCCATGGGGTATCGAACTGAGCCAGGGTAAGATCGCTGCAATATTCCCGGTAGATATGATCGCAATTCTTTGCATCCTGTTCGAAGAGTAAGATGAGGTTGGTATTCTCCTGGATCGATTGCCGTGGCAGCTTGAAGTAATTTTGCCAGAGGTAGAAGCAATCCACGTTATTATGACTACCGCGCATGCAGTAATCTTCGCAGTTGCTCTGCTTGCTAAGCATCAAGTCGTCGAAGACCATGAGAATCTTGCGAAAGGGGTCGAGGTCGCGAGGGTCGGGCACGTCGCTTACCTGCTCGAAGAAGAGCTCGATACCACTTGGTTTGGCTTCATCACGTCAACCACGTCGATCAAGGAATGCGGATAATGCCTCTTGATGGAAAGAAGGTCGTGGATATCGTCTTTCGAAAATCCCTTTCCCAGCGCCCGCCTCAGCAGCTGGTAAATGGGCTGGTCGAGCGATTTTCCGAAAACGTAGAGTCGATCGTAGTCGAGCCATCCGTCGCACAAGAGGAGGTTATTTAGAAGCGTCGTTTTGCCGCAGTCCGATTTCCCGATGATCAAACCTCGGATGGATCGCTGAGGGAGCAAAAAATGGTTATGTCTACTCACGGTAGGCTAATCGTACGTAAGGTCTTCAACGCCCATTTATCTATATAAAATGACAATGTGTACTGCTTGAAATGCAAAAGTAAGACGGCGACGAAAGGCTTGGACGAGGAAGTAACCAGAAATGGGCAGCGGCGAAGGATTAGGACCTGTGCCGTTTGCGGCTCCAAGAAGTCCCAATTCATCGCTGTGTCAGGCCTTGGGCTCTGGAATAAGATGCTCAATCGCATGCCTTTTGAACTTTAACCATAATCCTTCCTTACTATCATCCTTCCCCAAATATAACCCTGACACTTTCCCTGACTATAACCCTATCCATTTCCCTAAATATTACCCTAACCCTTTCCCTGACTATAACTCTAACCCTTTTCCCTAAATATAACTCTAACCATTTCCTTGACTTATTAACCCTAACCATTTCCCTAAATATAACCCTTACCCTTTCCCTGACTATAACTCTAACCCTATCCCTAACTATAACTCTAACCATTTCCCTAAATATAACACTTACCCTTTCACTGATAATAACCCTAACCATTTCTCTTGACTATAACCATGATAACCCTAACTATTTCCCTGACTATAACCATCAACTTTCCGTTAATAATTATCCCAAACTCCTTCCCTGAACATAACCTCAACCCTTTTCCTTAATATAACCTTTCCCTCACTATAACCCTAACCTTTATTCTGACTGCAACCCTAACCCTTTTCCTTAATATAACCCTTTACACCATTTAAATTCTAATATTTTCCTTTAATATAACCATAGTCCTTTCCCTGAATTTAATCAAATCCATTCTGTTAAATTATCCTGCCTTTTTTCTTTTATTTAAGCATTCTTTATCATAAGTATTAGACTGTTTTGGATATTCTCCGTAATTCTCTGCTGACTTTTTCCAGAGTATGAGACTGCTTGGTAGATTTTACACAATTCTCCAATTGATTTTTTACTAAGTATTAGATTACTTGTTAGATTCTCCGCAATTCCCCACTGAATTTTTCCTAGATATTTCCAGAAATGCTTAAATACTGTAAACGTATTAATTTTGGGGGTTGCTCTCCGCAATTCTCCACTGACTTTTTCCTATGTATTATACAGCCTTCCATGATCTAACTGATCCTATTCATAAGTATTGGACTACTTGTGATATTCTCCGCCTTTTCTTAAGTATTAGGTGACTTACAGAAGGCCTCATGGTGACTTCAAGATGAAGAACAACAAGAAAAGCGTTGTTGCTTTGCTTGTTTTTACCATGAATTTGTAGAGACTTTGTCTCATGTGCATTTACTCCATATCCTTTTATTCACCATTTACAGATTCTCCGCAATTCTTCGCCGGACTTTTTCCTAAGCTGAGACTGCTTGGGAGATTCTTAGCAATTCTCTGCGAACTTTTCTTACTAATAGACTGCTTAGAAGATTCTTCGTAATTCTCTGATGCCCTTTTCCTACGTATAAGACACTGGTTTGGAGATTCTCAGCAATTCACCGCAAACTTTTTCTAAAGTATTTGACCACTAAGCGAGGCACCTTAACAGATTCTCCGCTGACACTTTATTATGTATTATACTGCCTTTGAGATTTTCCACAATACTCTGCCAACGTTCTCAGGTATATACTGCTTGAAAGATTCTCTGCAATTCTCAAACGACTTTTCTCTAAGTATCAGAAAACCAAAAGATTCTCCGCAATTTTTCACTGACCTTTTCCTAAGTATAAGATTGCTTTGGAAATTCACAATTCTCCTCTTACTTTTTTCAGTAGATAGGTAGAATGCATAGGAGATTTTTATGTTAGTATTTTTCATGATCTCTTACATGAAGTATGAACCTCATCTCGGCCCGGATACAATGTATCTCGTCAAAATACTAAATTTGTCTTTTGAAATACTAAATTTCTGGCCAAAAACCCTAATTTTCGAAATCGAAATTCGTTTGAAATTTGGGATTTAATTACCGATCGTTATATCGCTAAAAGTGCTGGTCGTTGCTAAGGAGCAACATTTGAAGCTCTTGCCCTGAAAAAAAAAACAATAGCTGTGTTTTAGTCAGGAGTCATCCATGCACTAATATGATTTGGGGGGGGGGATGTCATAAAACCTAATAACTGAATAATTGAGAAAATCTAATTTGTTAAAATTTCGTTTAATTGTTTACTGTATTTAGAATATCATAAGTGCAATGTGAAGCCGAACGTTGGATGTCAGTTAAAAGGGTGTGTTTTAACAGTGATTTAGATGTTGGAATACACCTTCCTGCTAATCGATTCATTCTTCTTACTAGGCCCAAGCTCTCAGTGGGATGAAACTGGCTTACATAATGCAATTCTACAAGAAACTTAATCTTATGGTTTTGACACAATATTTCATCTCTTGTCGTGAATGGTTAAAATAAGGAAACATCTCGACGAAATTGCAGGGTCGAAAAGCATACAATGCCAATCAAAATTAAGGGTTTTAAGCAAGTAACTAGGTTACATGCAGCTGGAATTATGGTTTTTCATCCCGATCATGATTGAGATAAGGGGTATTTGAGCGAGGAAACTAGAAAATCGAACGAGAACACGGTATCTAGACGTTATGTCAGATTCCTGATTTTATGCGACTTTGGCATGCCATAGTTTAACAATCTAACGAAATCTCGAATTTGTTATATCGAATTCTAGAATCTGTTATATCAAATTCTAGAATTTGTTATAACAAATTTGATTTGTTATAACAAATTCTAAAATCTGTTATAACGAATTCAAAATTTGTTATAACGAATTAAATTCGTTATAACGAATTAAATTCGTTATAACGAATTCAACAATTTGTTATAACGAATTAAATTCGTTATTACAAATTCTGAAATTTGTTTAAACAAATTCTTGAATCTGTTATAACGAATTAAATTTGTTATAACAAATTCAAAAATCTGTTAAAACGAATTCAAAAATTTGTTATAACGAATTAAATTCGTTATAACAAATTCCAGAATTTGTTATAACGAATTCAAAAAAAAAAAATTGATAGGTCCTATATGGGCTTCCGTAGAAAATAGTTCTACATTGGAAAAATTATATTGACGTAATTTAACTCATATGTACAAGGATGATGTATGGAAGGTTCTTCGTTCGATCTGACAAAAAACATGGCTTTAAGGGCAGAGTACAGTTCAGTATTGGACCTTTATGGAAAATCTGGCATGAAGCATTTTGTAATGTGAGCGACACGGGCTAAGTCTCTGAGCCTCTAGTTAATTATACCTGAAATAATCGTGATATGCTCAAAAGTGCAACACGAGAAGAATTTTTCCACTCTGTTAATACATCCAAACAATGATGTCTATAGAATATATCCCTATTCCCGGTATGTGACAGTTATCCACATTAATTTGGCAAATTTTGGTATAAGAGAAAAAAGAAGGGAAACGGGGAATGTGTCAAGGGGACAACGACCCAAAGGGGTGTAATAACAACTCAAAGCCACCATAAGATCTTCAATGAACGGTGAGAAAACCCCACACCCAACGGCAGGTCGGAGTCGGCCCCTGAATAAAGAGTAATCAAGGTTAGCGAAATAAACATCATCCTAGACTCCTAACTATAAAATTTTCTCTTATTTAGTTGAAGATTACTCGTAACTTTGTATTATAGTATACACTTAATTGGTCGATATAGAAATTCCTATTTTTATCATCAAAGATCATTAAAATGTAAAACTGTCTATTTCAGCAATAAAAGAACAACGGAAGCATTTTCTATAAGTAAAAAGAGACCAAAACATAGTACCAATTGTTAAGAGATTAATGAAAGGTTAACATACAAAAAACCTCAATTCTAAGATCAATGCGCATTTATGTAACTGAAAATTTATCGAAAATGGAATCAGTTGGTCTTCTACTTCATCAGTTTTTAGGTGCATTCACCTTTATATTAAATGTGCATTATCAACGGATAAATAACTCCGACAGAAAACGATAATGTCTTAAATGAAATCTTCTCGACGGTTTTAGCATGATCTGCTAACTCAGAAGTCATGATGCTATGCTGTTTCTTTGAATGAATCTATTCAGTTTATTTAACCAGTTAACCGAGGCGCCATTCACAGTCAGAAGATCAACGCTGTATAAATAAGTCTATATTGACTGCAGTCTTTTGCAAGGCTTAACACTTTTCTTACATTTCATAATATCTATGACGTAACAAGACTGCCATCTTTAAATCAGCTATAGCGCCGTGATAATAACAGCCGCTAAAAAGTTTTTATGTGTTTGATATCATCCCTAACAAATATATTTAATTGTTCTTCATTTTGTCTTTGTGATGAAATAAAGTCTGCAAATTCCTTCTGACAAAGGCGTTGATGGAAACAACTTTTTTCTTCCACGTGTCGCTAACTTGTACTAAGATATCCAGTTATTATTACGCAATATATTAACATGATTGAGATGTGCATAAAGCGAATATCTTGGGGAATTCAATTGGTATATCGAGTTTGACATACTAGAGTCAAAGAGGGCTAAGCTAGTCTTTACCGCCCACCAGACTAAACATTTTTGAAACAGTGCTTGTACAATACAAATTGTTTTCAGCATTGTGGGAATCGGTATCATATCTAAAAAGAACTTCGAATTAGTCTTATTAAATGCCCAGTTTAATTACAGTTTGAAAAATTACTACAGATCTTTCACAAAATCATGCAAGTTTTGATACAAGCATGAATTTTGGCGAAATGTATTGTAACATATACTAGTACCAGAGAAGAAGCCACCAGAAATTTTCATGGTGGTCATCCTACACGAAGAAGAGCCACCATTTTGTTAAATAAAACAGTTCGATAGGTAGTATCGTGGTTCGAACTCACTCATTATATGATAACCTTTCACTCAGACACTGATCCAAATTATACCAGAAATTTAAAGTGCCTTTTTGTGGCCGTAGCCATCCTGACGATAGGGTGTTGTCTCCTTGACATTTACCTCATTTCCTTTCTTTTTCATATTCAAAAATGAAATATTGCGTATAAATATGAAGAAAACAAAGTGTATTCTATTGCTTTATTGCATCAGCAAGTTGTTTCTTTACAACTACATGAGCAAAATGTTGCTCAGGTTCACAAGTCGAGCTAAATAAAAATTGAATCTTCCTTAACAAGTTTTCTTGCATCCACCATCCACAATTCAGTAATTTCTGAATGGGAGCTTAGTGTGAGGCAAGTGTGTCCAAAGCGGACCCAATATCATATCTACTGCCCCTACTCAATCAAACATATTCATCTCAACTTAAATGGTGTTGAATACCGTTTACTGCCAATCCCCAAACAAGACCACCTTGATATGCAACTTTTGCTTGAAGAACTGTGTCGCAATCTCTTTGTCTATATATGCAAACATTTCTAGCCTTTATTCACTATATATAGTCAACAGTAAATTTTGTTCTGTTACACGTGGTTATAATATATATCTCTTTTAGCTCGAAAACCAGCTTAACTTTGTGATACCGGTTTCTAACTACCAGTAAGTCGATCGAAAACTTCAGTTGAGTCATCAAAATGTCCGCTTTCTGTCATGCAGATTTCGTCTCTTCTCAAAATGCAGAGACGGTGTCAAAACTGGTCAAAGCCTAAAATAAATGGTAAAGCTGCTAATTTAGATCAAAAGATTGGACAATTCGTGAATCCGATACCATTATAGAGTTTTTCCCTTTTTCCAGATATATATTATTTTACATTTTACAGACCATAAGCATAATAAACTAAATCTAGACATACTTTGTTCTTTTAACTTAAAGATTATTGTACGAAGACATTGTCAGAACCCCTTGATCAGTATTTGAACTGATCACGACTCTCATGGTGGCATTGGGGTCCTTAGCTTTAAGCTGCATATTTAATATGAAGAAAACTTCTTTTGTCTTGTCCACTTCCTAAATGTTGCACGCTCTTACATCAATATGGTCAATATTCAAATTTGACCATTTGTTACTAAAAAATGGTTTTGTCAGACTGTATCCGAGTAATTTTTTAGCAAGTTTTTGTTTCGTTGTTTACCAACTCTACGCGTTCGGAGTCTTACTTTTCAAAACATTTTTTCTTCTCGATTTCTTTATTTCCATTTCTATGCCTTTAAACTGTTTCGCATGTAAACATCAACTACTAAATTCGCTCTTGAATGTATGTCATTAAGGGGGTTAATGTCGGACAGAATAATATTTGCGTGTAACAAAGGGGAAAACAGGAAAATTCTACAATGGCTGAAAATTACAGTCACATGCAACAATCTCCCACGGAACTACACAGGAAAAGCACAAACAAGACAAAGGACAAACGTAAACAACGATAGGAACTTGGGACAGCCGGACTTGGTATCGGCATTAGCAAAAGCCAGCGGTAGGGTTAAACCGGTTTGTGGGTACCCAAACCTCCTTTTTATCTATTTGTCCCGTTTAAACATACGAATAAAACCCAAAACAGGTAGACTACTAACTCCATGAACACAATCTTGAAAGGAGAGAAAAAGGGCAATACGTAATTTTAAAAGATGGGTCTAGGGGTAGCTCAAGGAGCTTAGTCTACTGGTAAACACTGTCACACTACGGAAGAAAAATCAAACTCAAAACTTCCCGAAGGGTTTGGTCGAGAATCATCACATATGTAAGTAGACATCGGCAGTATCAGTGAGAGGCCAGTATGTGTGTAAAATTTTCAGGTCACTAGACCTCAAAGCTAATTGTACGGATGCAAGCAGAGTATCTTGTCTATATTTTCTATTACGTAAAGAATGTAGATTACGTCCCGGCTTTTCTGGATCTTTAATAAGTCTTTGGCAGTTTTGAACAACATTTCCGTAAAAACGAAGATTAGAAATGCCCATACTAATAAGCTGTTTGCGAATAACGCTATATTTAGTCATTAAATGTTCATATCTATAATAAAACTTCTTATAGTCTTACCAGTCTACTAGTTCCTATTGTGTAACCAATTTAACAATTTGAGTAAGCTGTACCTATTATTTTTTTGACCAACTGGTATTGCTGAACTACAACATATATTGGAAAAAGTTTTGGTGACTAATCAACATAATCAGGATCCTTTTGAATTGTCCAACAATACTATTGTATATCAATCTGTTATGGCCTGAGGGGGTTTTACCTTGATCTGTTGATGAAAATAGGGACTATAAATAGTTTACATTTAATGAGAAAATATTGTACTTAATTAAAATTCTTAAAAGTACATAATTCAAAAATAAATATTGCAATATAAATAAAGGGAATTTGAATTAATTGTCATTTTTTTCTTTCATTAATCAAATAGATTTATCTTTTTATAAGGTAATACTTTATCAAGGTAAAACCTCCCCAGGCCATAACAGATTGATATACAATAGCATTGTTGGACAATTCAAAAGGATCCTTATTGTGTTAATTAGTTAACAAAAGCAACCCACCAAAAACTTTTTCCAATATATGTTGTAGTTCAGCAATACCAGTTCACGGCCACCAATCGCGTTAAATCATATCCAAATGATATTAAAACAATTTCGTTAGCGGGACTTCCGGATATGCGTTGCCGGGACTTTTTCTCTGCACCTCGAAGGTAAACCGTTTTTATTTTCTACATTATCGGACTATTATTTAAAAAAGGCGAATGTCATTCGATGTGTTCTTATGGTTCCTACCTTAACTGAAAACTACTGCAACAATTTCGGTGTGATGCGGACGCTAGAACCTTTATTCTGAGATAAGCCTCGTTGAAAACACTGGGAATGGACGAAATAATGCCTCGAAATCGATGGTTCGACTACATTGATGAACTTTAGTTGAATAAACATGCTTAAATAGTCTACAAGAACAAACAGACAAGTCTTTGTTTATCTTAAAACAGTAAATTACGTGAAATCTCTGAAAAATACACATACTCGGAGTTAGCGGTACCAGATAAGAGTTAGCGGTATCGAGTATGAGATAGCTAACCTGCAGAAATACGTACGCCAGTAGCTGTCATAAGATTGTTTTCGTCTGTACTTTCATTCCAGTTTTATGAACTCTTTTACGCATCGCCATATGCAAGGAGAAAAGTCCTACGAACTAAAAATTAAAAATCCCACTAAATAAAAAGTAGTTTTTATTAAAGAAAAGCCTTGTCTAGCGACTTACTCGTTAACTGTACATTTGGTTATTTTACAAAGATACGACCTTTTTGAGTTCCACTGTCTACATGTTTTGTTGCTTTGACACTGAGAAATTGAATAGAAATTTAATAATTTTTTAATCAATGGTCGCCGTTTACTAAATATGTGATGATAATTTTATTTCAGGTTTTTATTAAGAATATCTATAGAAGGGGAAAAGGGAATTTTTTTCACATTTCTTTTACAATATCAATATAACACTCTTATAACCCGTTATAAAAAACACCGAGAAATAACCTGGACATCATTCATGAACTCTGATGCGAATTGCATTTAAACCGGTGTACCACAGGGGCCAATTTTGAGCCTTTGATATTTATATTATGTGTCAATTATTTGTCTTTGGATATGAAAAAACTCCGAGAAATAAGCTATACATCATTCCTGGAATCTGATTCGAAGTGCATTAAAACTGGTATATCACAAGGAATCAATTTGTTATTTATATTATATCTCAATGATTTACCTTTAGATATAGAAAATTCTTCTATTAACTTATGCAGATGAATCTACTTTACATAGAAAAAGTAATTATGTAAATGATTTTAATATTAAGCTATAAAACATACTGACATGAGAAAATGGTGCTCAGAAAATAGTATGAAGCTTAATCCTGTATGCAAAATGTAAAGTTATAATCATTAGATCGAGAGAAAATGTATTACACTAATTTTAATTTCAATACTTTTATATCAAAAGTTTTGAACAAGTGACAACTGAAAAAATATCGGATCTTGTTATTGGTAGTAATTTAATATGGACAGATTATACCATTAAGTATCTTGACATATGTCAAATGCAATCAATTAGCATAAAAATACGTAAATATTTACCAACGCATATATACGAATTATATATTTATCCTTATCTATTATTTACATTTTTATTATCGTTGTGTAATTCGGGGGAATTGTAACATAATGGGCTGAAGAGCTAAATGAAATCCTAAAATCAGGAAAATATTACATGTATATTAGAATGACAATTTCCCAACATTGTACAACAATAATCAAAATGAGGTAATTATAAGAATTTAAATATATAAATCGTATATATATTGTTTGGGATAAAAGTATCCTAAAGTAATGAAATAAAAAAAAACTATTTTCTATATCAAAAGGCAAATCTTTGACACATAATATAAATAACAAATATCCAACAACTGACCACTGTTGTAAACCGGTAAATTGATCCAGGTTGTACACCAGTTTTAATGCACTTCACATCAGAGTTCATCATTGATGTCCAGCTTATTACTCGGAGTTTTTTGTCATATCAGATTATATGACTGCAATATTAACTTACCACGCTGCCTTGTATTGTACCAGAAACACTGAAAATTGAAAATTTTCCATTTCCTTTCATTGATATTGATAATAAAACCTGAAATGCAAATACCTTCACTTCATAAAGTAAACGGTATTAGACCATTAATTAAAAATTATTTTATATCTATACAATTTCTCAGTGTCAAAATAACAAAACATGTAGAAAGTTAAACCTAATAATGTCGTATCTATGCAAACTGACCAAATACTCAGTTATAGATTAAGTCGTTTGACATTTCTATTCAATTTCATACGACAAAAGTTCGTACAACTTCTGTCTTTATATATCATGTCATGGGCTGTAGAAAAAAGTTCAATAAAAATGTGGAATGATAGTACAAATGAAAACAATCTTATATATGACAGACATCCGCGTACGTACTTCTGCTGGTTAGCTAACTCATACTCGATACCGCTAACTCATATCTGGTACCGCTAACTCAGAGTATGTGTATTTTTCAGAGATTTCACGTAATTTACTGGTTTAAGATAAACGAAGACTTGTCTGTTTGTTCATGTAGACTATTAAAACATGTTTATTCAACTAAAGTTCATCAATGTAGTCGGATCATCGATTTCGAGGCATTATTTCGTCCGTTCCCAGTGTTTTCAACGAGGCTTATCTCAGAAATAGTTCTAGCGTCTGCATCACACTGAAATTGTTGCAGTAGTTTTCAGTTAAGGTAGGAACCATGAGAACACATCGAATGGCATTCGCCTTTTTGAAATAATAGTCCGTTTATGTAGAAAATAAAGACGATTTACCTTCGAGGTGCAGAGAAAAAGTCCCGGCAACACATATCCGGAAGTCCCGCTAACGAAATTGTTTTAATATCATTTGGATATGATTTAGCGCGATTGGTGGCCTTGCAGTTGGTCAAAAAAATAATAGGTACAGCTTACTCAAATTGTTAAATTGGTTACACAATAGGAACTAGTAGACCGGTAAGGTCATGCACAATGGAAAATAAAAGCATACACATAAAAATTATATTTTCAACCTTGTTCTTGAATTTACAATTGCAGTATCATTAACCACAACAATATATGACTGAATGTCCTCTGTCTAAAGTGCCCTAAGGCTTCCAGGACTTTTACTGTGAATCCATGCAGAAATCAGTTTTACCGCTTAAATACAAGGAATGATTTGATCATATCCAGAGTGTGTCAATTTTGACAATTTTTTATGTCTAGCCTGTAGATTTTTCCATACTCCTCACGAAATTGGTAAACGCAATCATTTAAAACACTCTTTAATAATTTTGACTTTTTTTTTTAGAAAAGTTCTGCTGCATGGACACTGAACTAGCATGATGCATGCCAACTGCATTTTTTTTTCTTAATGCTGAACAGTCTCCGAATAGACTAATCGTTATGTTTTGGAAAACTTTACTGTAAAGTGTCTGGAATCCCCTGTAAATTTCTGATTTCTTTGTTCGTTGTTATCAAGTTAACCTTATCCCGAGGATGATCAGGAATCCATCATACATAGTTACCATGATCAAAACAAAAGGCAATCAGGGAAGATAACTTTTATTTTTCATTGTGTTTATAAAGTTCAAGATCTGCCTCTCGTAAAGATCGGACGTACGAGAAAACCAAAATATAGTATATTCTTAACTTGTAAAATCAAAAACAGTAAATGGCTTATACTGTCACTGATATTATCAATGTTACATACCAGTAATCCAGAAAATACAGACCTTTTGAATGTGCGGCTAGTACTATTTATTGCAGAGGCCTTTCTCAGACATGTATAAGAATGCATGTGTGATGAGGATAAGCCAAATTATGTAAATATTCCCCCGTACGAATTTGCTATTTTACGTATCAAAATATAACCTTTCTTTCTCTCTGCAACTAATTAGCATTTATGCATATTTTCAACTATATCTGACGTACTCGGACATCCCTCCAACCACCAGACAAAATTGGTAACAAAAGACTTTTCTGGCCGAGGGATTATTATTTTACCACCTGTTTAACACTTCTGTAACTGAAATTGGTTGCCATTTATCATTTATCATTTATCATGTGTCGTTTGGTTCCCCTGAAATCGGAACAATATCCATATAAATAAATATTCCTCTTCGAATTTCTTGTCTGGAATCTCCTACGTTAAAATATCATGTCTATTCATATGCGACCCCAGGACTTAAAATGGAGCTACCATGGACCCCATGCAAGGATAATATGCGATGACACACTTATTGAAGAAGTGTGACCGAAGACTGATGCCACGAGATGCTGTGAATTAATGACTATAAAATCAGTATGTTCTAATGATATCAATATTTGGCCTGACTGGTGAATTGCAAGACAATACTGAAACCGAAAGTGGTTATAGTAATAAATATCGTCTCACCAGTAATCCGTGACTTGTTAAGACAAAGAAAAAAACTTCATTCGTTCAATATTCGCTTACTATGTAAGGAGAGATCTACATCAAATGATATTATTTCAAAATTCAAGATGACTGCAGCTTAAATCGATACATCTATGCATATAGAATGCATATACTTATATCACCTGCTTTAAGATAAACTGCTTCACTAGAAATGTTTATCTAATATTCATAATAATTGCACCATTATACAAAAATGAACACAAGAGCGATGGTAGCAACAAAATAGAGGTGGTTTAAAAATGGGTACACCAGAGAAAAAATTAATGACACACGTTAATATCAATTTCCCTATGGTAGAAATTTCTCATTCTTAGAAAGTAACATCCCTCTGCAGCTCTAAATGTCAAAAATGTACTTGCAAGTACAATATCACAAAAGATTTTATTCTAACCTGAGAAGTACACTTTCAGAGAGATATATGACGAATGGCATATATATCCGTTATCACCATCATGAGCTTACTACCTATCAATAGTGTAATGGTCTTGCAGTTTATAGCTAGATATACACAAAAACAATATTCTATTTTTGAAGAAAGTTCGGGGATAATGTTATACCCTCTGTCCGTCCGTCCGTCCGTCACACTTTTCTTGTGACTCAAACTCCTCCTACATTTTTGGATTTAGGGATTTAATTTTGTTGTATAATTGTTGCATATAGTCTGCAGATGCGCAATAAGCTTTCAGATTTTCGATATTGCTCTTGGTGCAAACAAGAGGCCCCATGATGTCAATTTTTACACATGTGGCATGTGACACAAACTCCTCCTACATTTATGTATTTAGGTATTTTATTTTGTTATAGAATTGTTGCATATAGTCTGTATAGATGCGCAATAAGCTTTCGGATTTTTGATATTGGTCTTGGTGCAAACAAGAGGCCACATGATGTAAATTTTAACAAAGACCAAAAGATGTGAATTAGACACATGTGGCATTTGACACAAACTCCTCCTACATTTTTGGATTTAGGGATCAAATCTTTATGCAGAATTGTTGCATATAGTCTATAGATTTGCAATAAGCTTTTGGAATTTTGGTTCCGGTTCCAACTTTGGTAAATTTCCTGAAAATGTCAAAGACACATATATTTTTTTTAATTTTGCATATTATCTTATATTCTGACAAGTGTTTGGTAAAAACAAAATTCTGAAAACTTAGGATTCTGAAAGGCGGTTCCAATTTTGGTAAATTTTCTGAAAGTCTCAAAGACCACTTATTTTTTTGGAATTCTATGTAGCAACTGTACTTAAAATGTTTGTGATGTTTAAAAAGAATATTTTCATCGATTGGATTTCAAAAACAATTAATTCCAATTTTAGTAAATTTCCTGAAAGTCTAAAAGACTACTTATTTTTTGGAATTCTACCTGGCAACCATACTTAAAATGTTTGTGTAGTTTAGGACGAACATTTTCATAAATTGGATTTCAAAAATATTTGATTCCAATTTTGGTAAATTTCCTGAAAGTCTCAAAGACCACTTTTTTGGAACCATATATCCTAGAATTCTTTTAGTAACAATAATGACTATCAATAGATAGATTTAAGAAATAATGAAAAAATTATGCCCAGGGTGTATAACAACTGTTTTCTGTGTGAAACAGGGAGTGTGGGGATAGCTGTCGTTTCCGACAACATCTAGTTAGACATTATTGTTCACATGACGGGTGTTGCACGAATAAAAGGTTGTTACGTGATTGTTTTTGTAAACCAAAGTCCATCTGTTCTTCACTCGAGTCAAGTAGATAAGTATGTAAAACTTTATTTGAATTCGGTTTTCAAGTACAACATATATAACACAAGTTTTATAAAGCCTTTAAAGATTTTAAAGATGAAGAACAACAATGGAGGACGTTGTTCTATTGCTTAATAGTGTTGCAATGCATTTGCAGAGACTTTGTCCCATTTGCATTTACGCCATATCTCTTCATTGTTAATTTTACCGAATATAAAAACGTATAAATAACATAAAAGAACATATTGCATGCACTTAAAATACAAAAGCGGAGTATATAAAACTATATGGTAGGACATCTAGATCATCAATTAAGTATCTTTCTAATAACTGACGATTTCGAATTTAAAATTTCATTTTAAACTAAAAATTTAACATTTGACCAGAAACTTAAAAATAAGAAACCATGCAAAACAGAATTAACAACACTTATATATTAATCATTGAAAATTTCATAAAAATGTATAACAATGATTTATAAAAGAATCAAAGACCATGGAACAGACAGTCATGCACTAAACGATATCAAGTTTTATTCACCTATAATTAAAGTTTGGTAAGAAGTTAAACTAGCCATAAAAGTTTTGACTATATGGATTCAATATCAGAGACAAAGGCAATATGGCAGAAGTTCATGTACAACAGGACTTACCTTTATGTCAAACATCATATATCTAGAAATTACGAATTTTGGAAAGCTATCTTATCACATGAACTCTAAATTAGTCATAGACCATGATATTGAGGTCAAGGTCAAAAACAATATAGCTGATAGTAATTTTCTTCCCACGGCCATTCTACAAGGTTTTACCAAATATAATATACATACCGTAAGTTATTAAGGAGACTCTCTCCTAGTGTTATTAAGGTCTTTCACCACAGTGAAAGACCTTATTGTAATTCTTCGGATTATTTTTTTTTTTTTTTTTTTTTT
>MJUU01055271.1:44991-55929 GCA_002080025.1 Modiolus philippinarum | reverse complement strand
GCATATTATCTTATATTCTGACAAGTGTTTGGTAAAAACAAAATTCTGAAAACTTAGGATTCTGAAAGGCGGTTCCAATTTTGGTAAATTTCCTGAAAGTCTCAAAGACCAATTATTTTTTTGGAATTCTATGTAGCAACTGTACTTAAAATGTTTGTGATGTTTAAAAAAATATCTTCATCGATTGGATTTCAAAAACAATTAATTCCAATTTTAGTAAATTTCCTGAAAGTCTAAAAGACTACTTATTTTTTGGAATTCTACCTGGCAACCATACTTAAAATGTTTGTGTAGTTTAGGACGAACATTTTCATAAATTGGATTTTCAAAAATATTTGATTCCAATTTTGGTAAATTTCCTGAAAGTCTCAAAGACCACTTTTTGGAACCATATATCCTAGAATTCTTTTAGTAACAATAATGACTATCAATAGATAGATTTAAGAAATAATGAAAAAATTATGCCCAGGGTGTATAACAACTGTTTTCTGTGTCAAACAGGGAGTGTGGGGATAGCTGTCGTTTCCGACAACATCTAGTTAGACATTATTATTCACATGACGGGTGTTGCACGAATAAAAGGTTGTTACGTGATTGTTTTTGTAAACCAAAATCCATCTGTTCTTCACTCGAGTCAAGTAGATAAGTAAGTAAAACTTTATTTGAATTCGGTTTTCAAGTACAACATATATAACACAAGTTTTATAAAGCCTTTTAAGATTTTAAAGATGAAGAACAACAATGGAGGACGTTGTTCTATTGCTTAATAGTGTTGTCATGCATTTGCAGAGACTTTGTCCCATTTGCATTTACGTCATATCTCTTCATTGTTAATTTTACCGAATATAAAAACGTATAAATAACATAAAAGAACATATTGCACGCACTTAAAATACAAAAGCGGAGTATATAAAACTATATGGTAAGACATCTAGATCATCAATTAAGTATCTTTCTAATAACTGACGATTTCGAATTTAAAAATTCATTTTAAACTAAAAATTTAACATTTGACCAGAAACTTAAAAATAAAAAACCATGCAAAACAGAATTAACAACACTTATATATTAATCATTGAAAATTTCCTAAAAATGTATAACAATGATTAATAAAAGAATCAAAGACCATGGAACAGACAGTCATGCACTAAACGATATCAAGTTTTATTCACCTATAATTATAGTTTGTTAAGAAGTTAAACTAGCCATAAAAGTTTTGACTATATGGATTCAATATCAGAGACAAAGGCAATATGGCAGAAGTTCATGTACAACAGGACTTACCTTTATGTCAAACATCATATATCTAGAAATTACGAATTTTGGAAACCTATCTTATCACATGAACTCTAAATTAGTCATAGACCATGATATTGAGGTCAAGGTCAAAAACAATATAGCTGATAGTAATTTTCTTCCCACGGCCATTCTACAAGGTTTTACCAAATATAATACACATACCGTAAGTTATTAAGGAGACTCTCTCCTAGTGTTATTTATATCAATGATTTCTTGAAATACGGAACCAGTCTCATACAAATTTCAGACAGAAAATCACAAAGAAGGACCTGAGTGAAAGATATGCATGTTAATTGCTCAAAAGGAGACTCTTTCACTGTATGGTATAATATGATTGTTTCATCTTGGGTAGAATCTACCCAGAGCATAGATTTATATCCAAATAAAAATATCCATAAATGCGAATTTCACAGGACAAGAATGAATTAGCTAACTGTATTTTGGTGCAAATTTCCTTTCCAAATGGCTATGACAAACTCATTAAGATATATCTCGTTTAACAAAGAAAACGCTGTCATTATTCGAAAAAATAATAAATCATTTTTAGACATATCACTTTAAATTAAAATATATAGAGTCAATAAAAATTAATAAAACTCGTAGAAATGAAGATCAGAGCGGTTCGATTTTAATCAGCGAGACATAAACAAATAATATTGGATTTATATACCAAATATTAATAGTTAGCATTAAAGATCACTACATTTCTATTGCAAGTTGACGACTGCATTTGCGTAGTATATAATGTATTAACTATCTATATCATATGTCTGAGCTAATATTGAATGCAGAACTGCAGTGAAATAATTTAATCTACCGCTGAAATAAAGATAATTAATTTCATTCAACGTGTTTCTATCTTTTCGTGTGCAACATGAAATGCATTATTAATATTCATGAAATCAATAAGAAAATTTACATACTACAGCAAGGCAGAAGCACTATCATCAAATTTTATGTCTATAAAGATTATTGAAATCGTTTTTCGGGTAAAGAAGACCATTTTCAAAGTAGTGCATACAAGCACGCAGGAAAACCAAAAATGTCAAAGATCTTTGAAGATTACCCATCATAACTGTTTATAAATAAATTTCGCATGGGCACTGAAACTACATTTAGTTCTATAAGAGGAACGATATCGTTCCAGGAAACTCCGATCACGAATTCTTACAAATATTCTTTCCAGAGTTAAAGCAGGACTCTTACAATATTCTGAAGAGGTTTTCTCTATTAGTGGTGTCAATCAAATATTGATTGTAAACAATGTGAAATATCTGAAAAATTTGAAAATTTCCATCCTAAAAATTTCGTCACAGTTCTGTCTCTCTGTTCTTCATTCACTACTTTAAGACAGAATATATCTACGTATCAAACAATTTTGTTTGTTTTCTACAAATATCAACAACATCTCGACGCAGTCGTGAGCGATCAGCACTCTGTCTGGTTTCAATGATTTTTGTCCGATCCCAATAAATGGATTTTTTTTTATACTTTAAGATATCAGATTCAGCCGCTAAACTTACCAAATGAATACAATTTTGACAGATTTTGAAAATGTTTGTTGTGTTTTGTTAAAATTTGTTGAATAGCACCTTAAGAACAAAACAACTTTCAATTTAATTTTTTAAGAACAAAACAACTGTTAATTGGAAGCTCAAATGTTAATGCAATCACATAAAAAAATTGCTCTTGAGTAGTATCTTCTTCCGAAACACTGTAAAATGACTTAACTAGAGATTACCTTGCAGGATTAACGACATTTGAGCATATTTTGAAAATGACTCAATATAGGGTCCAATGTTGATCCATTTTATGAAGCAGCGCGTATGTTTTTATGGATCAGAACGAAATGAGCAATTTTTGTAAAGGATCTTCCATATATCATTTCTGTAAAGTTTGGTTCAATTTTCCTCCGTGGTTTCAGAGAAGATGAAAATGTGAAAAGCGGATGTATGGATAGACAGTCGGACTATCGATAACAAGAGATGGTAATAGCTAACACTGCTGTCACTGACCCTTTGATCCCGTATAACTGGGAAACGGTCACATCATTTGTAATGGATGTCTCATTGAAATTCGATGAAAAAATAGGTTGTTGCCGAATGTCAGCCATCTATACCCCCTCCTAATTGAACCCTGAATCAATGTGGCAAGTGCGAATTTAGGCGTGTGTGGACACATTACAAGTTTGGAGACAATAATATATCCCCCCCCTTTTTTCCAGAGATTATACAAAGTTGAATCATCTCCTCAAAATTTTGACCAGCATCCATATTACTTTATGCACATCTTCAAGTTATATACATGTACTTCACTTGAGCAACGTACCATTAAAATCAAAGCATATGCTTTAGAGGATATAGGCTGACAAGGTTGAACAACAATATGCCTTCCCCCTTTTCCAGAAAATATTCAAGACATATTATCTCCCCTTCAAAATTCCGGGCAGCAACCATATAACATCAAACACATCTTCAGGTGGCATACTACATCTGTGTAACATTTCATCCAAATCCAAGCAGAGGTTCATAATAGAGGACATGTGCTGACTACATTCCTCCCCCTTTTATCAGAAAATATCCAAAGATTATAACCCCTTTAAAATTTTGGGTAGCAACCATATTACTTAATGCACATCTTCAGGTGGTATACTTCGACTGTTGAACATTTCATTAAAATATTAACAGCCGTTTCAGAGGACATGGTCCCCCTTTTTTTAAAGAAAATATCCAAAGATTGTCTCCCCTTTAAAATTATGAGCAGCAACCATATTACTTAATGCTCATATTCAGGTGGTTTACTTCAACTGTTGAACTTTTCATTAAAATCCAAGCAGCCGTCTAAGAGATGTGCTGACAAGGTTCATCCTCCCTTTTTTCCATGAAATATTTAAAGATGAATTATCTCCCCTTAAAAATTTCTGGTAGCAAACATATAACGTCATGCACATATTCTGGTGGTATACTTCAACTGCGTATCATTTCCTTTAGTAGGACATGCTCCTACATGATACATGGATGGACAGACGGACTGGGTGATTCCTATATACCCCCAAACTTTGTTTGAAGGGGTATAATAATAGTTTTATTTTAGGATGAGGTGTAGACCTGCCAGATATCTTTTTTGAAGGGACAGTCCAAGAACCATTGTGAAGTTCGTTTAAAATTGGACTAGTAAGACATGCTCTGACAAGATACATGGACGGACAGACTGACAGTCGGACTGGGCGATTCCTTTTTTGCAGGGGTATAATAAGTTTTACCTTTGGATGAGGTGTAGACCTGCCAGATATCTTTTTAGAAGGGATTGTGAAGTGTGTCAAAAATTGGACTAGTAGTTTATGAGAAGATCTTTGAATTTGTTTCCTAAAGGGTCAAATTATAGCCTATGTTCCATGCTGGCAATCTTATGTTCCATGCTGGCAGCCAACTTGGTTGAGGTAGAGCTGCTAGTTATCTGTTTTAGAAGGGACTATCTAAAGGCTTTTGCGGCTATGTTTTGTTATAATTGGACTAGTACCTTCTGAGAAAAAGGTCTTTGTGTTTTCCAAAGGGTCCAATGTTTAAACTATGTTCCAAACTGGTGGCCTCCTTGAATGAGGTACGGGCAGATCAATATTTTTGGAACGGTCTATCTAAAGCCCATTGTGACTAACTTTGGTTATTATTTATTATTAACTGGAAGGTGTTTAATGTCCTTGACTACCTTTGTAGGTCTCTCAAGGACGATGGTTATTATTGGAGAAGCAGTTTCTGAGAAGATGATCTTTGAATGTATTTCCAAAAGGCCCAATGTTTAACTATGTTTTACACTCTCATGATCGATGAGTAAAAGATCTAGATACCTTTTTAGGAAGTCACCATCAACCGACCATTGTTACTTAATTTGGTTTCAATTTCACTAGTAGTTCTAAGATTGGACTAGTAGTTTCTGAGAAAATCTTTATTTGAATGTGTTTTGCATGAGATGTATTGTTAAAACTATTTTGCCAGCTGGTGGCCATCTTGGATGAAGTACAGATCTGCCAGATAAATTTAAGTAGGGGCTACCAAAGAACTTTTATTACCAAATTTGGTTCCAATTGGCCCAGTGGTTTCAGAGAAGATCTTTGATTGACAGTCAAACACAAAGTTATGGCAAAACTTCACCCTGCCTAAAGCTAGGTAAGCTAGAAATTGACAGAGAGACAGTATATCCCCAATTCTTTAAAGGAACAAAACATTGTGAGCTTATAAGCAATTATGTATAGTACCTTTGATTCATCATCTGATTAGATACATTTACTTCCTTGGTTTTGTGAGATGAAGATCAGGTTAAAAGTTAATTGCATAGTAAACAGTTGTCCTGTGATATGTATAAGCCTTATTGAAAACTCATTAGGTCTGCTCTTGGGTTTCTGCATTTAAACTCAATGAAACAGTTCCGGTTATGAAACCAATATGGCAAGTTTTGATCATTTTATTGTTTTTTTCTTATGTCACATTCATAATGAACCCAATTCATATTTAGATTAAAGACTACTACAACTATTGTTCACTTTGACACTTCACTAATTTCGTTGGAATTACAAGAATAGAATTCCTGGGTCCCCTGCCGCTCATGCAATATACTAGTATACTGTATATGAAATTGCAATATTTCAAACATTCAGGGCAATTCCAAAATTAAATATGTGGGGATACAAAAAGTATCGACCACGGCAGATGTTCGAACTTCATCAAGGTATTAGTGGTATTAACATTTGGTATAAATTTCAGGAAAATCTTGTCAAAATTTGTAGCCATGAAAGCGCTTACAAGGTCAATTTTTGGATAAAACCGTGTTGTTATTTTGGTCAAAGTCCAATAACTCCGTCAAAAAGTCTTGACCGAAACTGATCTTCGATCTCAACCAAGGTGTTAGTAGTATTAACATTTGGTATAATTCTTATGAGAATGTGTTACAATTTGTAGGCATGAGAGCGCTAACAAGGTAAATTTTTGGATAAAACAGTCATTATTTTCTTCAAACTCCCATTACTCCGTCAAAAAGTATTGACCGAGGCTGATTTTCAAACTTGACCAAGGTATTAGTGGTATAAACATTTGATATAAATTTCATGAGAATCTGTCAAAATTTGTAGACATGAGAGCGCTGACAAGGTCAATTTTGGCTAAAACATTGTTGTTATCTTGGTCAAAGTCCCATAACTCCGTCAAAAAGTATCGACCAAGGCTGATTTTCAAACTTGACCAAGCTATTGTCGGTATAAACATTTGATATAAATTTCATGAGAATCCATTAAAATTTGTAGGCATGAGAGTGCTTACAAGGTCAATTTTTGGATATAAACAGAGTCATTATTTTCGACAAAGTCCCATAACTCCGTCAAAAAGTATCGACCAAGGTGATTTTCGAACTTGACCAAGGTATTAGTGGTGTAAACATTTGGTGTAAATTTCATGAGAATCCGTCAAAATTTGTAGCCATGAGAGCGCTTACAAGGTCAATTTTTGGCTAAAATGGTGTCGTTATTTTGGCCAAAGTCCCATAACTCGGTCAACAAGTATCGATCAAAGCTGATTTTTGAACTTGTCCAAGGTATTAGTGGTTTAAACATTTGGAATAAATTTCATGAAAATCCTTCCAAATTTGTTGGCATGAGAGTGCTTACAAGGTCAATTCTTGGATAAAACAGAGTCATGATTTCGGTCAAAGTCCCATAACTCTGTCAAAAAGTATCGACCAAGGCTGATTTTCGAACTTGACCAAGGTATTAGTGATATAAACATTCGGAATAAATTTCATGAGAATCCATCAAAATTTGTAGGCATGAGAGCGCTTACAAGAAAGTGTGACGGATGGACGGACAGACACACGGACGCCCCGCATTGCGGCGGGGGACAAAAATGTATTCCGGATTTAAGTTGTGTATTGTTAACCGACAGTACAAGTGATAACCAGAAGCGAAGAGTCTTCATACCTCCACTTGATGGAAGAGTTCCGATCCAGACAAAGATAGCAATATTTTAGGGAAAGGGCTATATCTCAAACTAAACCTTTAAGTGCAGTAGGGTAAAATGCAAACTGTACGTTTTTAAATATTTTGTTACATATTAACTACATTTGTATGCCAAGAGGTCTCTAAAATATCTCCTGCTTTAAGACAAATAAACAAGATTTAAAGTAGAAAAACATTTCTTTACTAAGTAAAATTAAAATGATTGCAAAGACAAATGAAAAGGAAGTACATTTATAATTATGAAAATGAGTTTATACAAAATATATAAATAATTATAAGAGTATTGACAAGTTGCCACAGTTAAGATATGGCTTGAAATTACTGTTACAGTATATAAATATGTGACGAAAAAAGTAAATACATTTTCAATAATGAAATTCAATCCTCTTTAACAACAAGTGTAATTCATGTCTGTTAAAAGTTCTTCATGTCCAAAGATCATTATGCATAATCTTGAAAATAAAATTCCTGGATTTCTGGCATGAACAAATATCATAAAAGCCTTGTTTAGCAAATGTTTTGACCTGGTCAAAAGTAAATATAAATCATAAAGCATTTTTTTCACCTTTTCATGCTTGAAATTACACTTTATTAAAATGAAACAATAAATCAAAACCAAAGCCATCTTTTTCTGCATTATGCTTAAAATTTAATGCCTTATACGGTGGAAGAACTTTTATTTGATGGCATCAATTTTTGTGGTTTTGATATATATCACTATTTTGTGGGCACTTAAATTCGTGGTTTCGATTTATATGCATTTAAGTCCATGCAAAAAAGACAATTTGTTGGGAACATAATTTCGTGGTTTTAGCATACCACGAATTCAACGAAAATTGGAACCCCGTGAACAATAGTACTTTCTCAGTAATTTGTTCAAAATAATTATCATAATAATGTTTTAATACATGTATGTGATGTTTCATGTTAATATGTATAATAATCGTGATATAAGTATACAATATTGCTACAATTCTACACCTTTAGTTTTCTGTTTCACCTGGAAATGGGAATGCAATTTTGTTACTTTTCTTTTGAATTTAAAATGTTGTTAAATTAGAAAACTATTTAATTTGTAATTTGTTGGAGGTTTTAAATAAGTGGCTTTCCCTTCTTCTCTGGTAAAGTAAAATGGGACTGCTTTTGTATAATATGACTTAAATGAGAATATTTCAGAATTTCAATTAAACTATGTTGTATATGAAAATTACATGACATTGTTAAAAAATTTAACAATTATAAATTAATTTTACGTTGAGGAGGCAAATAAATAGGGACCTCTGATCAACAAATGGGCAATGAATTCTGGAATATTTTCATATGCAGTACTATAATGGCCATCCTATCATAACTGCAATAAAGACATTAAAATTCAAATTCTTAACCCTTAATATACAATTTGACATTTCATACCACTAATCATGTAATTCATATCATAAAAATTTCCAAATGAAGATTTTCAAATGAAATTAGAAGCTACATTTAGATTTGCATCAGATTTGAAGTTTTTCAGAACAACACTGCAGTAAAGGTTAAAATGAAATTTTTTAAACATCAACTGCCATTGATCTAAAGACTGACAATTCAGTATTATTTTTCATGTTTGGATAGGGTCTGTAATCATGTTATTCAAAGAATCCACTATTAAATTGTGATTCTAAAATGTAACCTCTCAAAATATGACATCATGTCAAAATTGACTATATTTTACTTGTTCATCATTTGGTGGTGTCAAAAATGCAATTTCCATCTTCTGTTCATATACTAAGTTTCATTCCCGGACATAAAATTCAACTCCTGTCTTTTGAGATATATAAATGTGTAGTTTCTTCAACAAAAACAACACATAGTTAATTATGAAATTTCACATAATTTCAACCCCTTTCTTTTGAGATATTTACATGTGCAGTTTCTTCAACATGAACTATATATAGTTGATTATGAAATTTCTCACATTGAATTAAATAAATTTTCAAAATGTTTGAAGGTGAGGCTTGCTGAGAAGAAAATTCAAAAGATGTGAGAAATTAAATAAAATAGAGAAACTGATTCTGCAATAACCCAATGTAAAATGCAGAGAAATGTATTCCAAATAGATTTTGCAGAAAATCTCATGAGACTTGTTCTCTCACAAGTTAGGAGAACAAACGATTTCATACCATTCGGGATATATCAAATCTGTATAGAAATAAAGAGAAAGCACAATTCATCTGTTATCACAATAATAAAATAAAAAATAATCTAAAATATAACATTTTTCATATTTCATTTCAAAATGAGCCATAACAAATGATGGCAATTATTTCCAAACATACAACGGATAGCTGCTTGATAACAGAAATATGTTTCCATCAAAGTTGTTGTAATGTTGTGTCTCTATATACCAGCATGGATACAGGGACTATTCTTCTGTTGTTTGTAAAATTAATTACAATGTAAATGTGTCTAAGCTTCACTCTCTCCTTCTATCAACTCCTGGTCATCTAAAATTGGCACAATTAAATTTTCTTTGGACATCAAATTGTATTTTGTTACAAAAATAGTAAACCTTTTACACAAATTGGTCTCATTCTGAAAAAGAAAGAAAATTATATATTACTACACAGTTGTAAAAACATGTGAAGGTTAAAAATGCAAATGCAGTCAAATAGATGTACAGTCCAACTTGGTTGGCTCAAAGTTCGAATACCAGAGGCACTAATCAAAAAAAGTCAAGCTTGAGGGGTGTTTAAACTACCGTATATTGGGTTATTTTCGCATCAGCTTTTGTTCCCGATTATAGTGTAAAAAAGGCAAGTGAAAAAGTTTATTATTCACGTTTTTGTACCCCATCTAATGCATTTGAATGGGCAGTGAAATTTACATGTAGGCTAAAATTCATGTGCGATTGTCAACGAAAATTAGACACACATGAAAAAAAATAATATACGGTATCAACTCCAAAATTGATTAAATTCTAACAACTATAGGCTCAGAGACTGAGCCTGTATTGCTCACCTGGCAAAATGCTTCTATGCCATACATGACTAAAAAAGATGTTTCCTTACCAATGGGGTCAAATGTTTAGCTATGTTCTTCATTAGCACCCATGTTTTTTGTCTGATCCTATTGAAATGAAAAATTTTTGCAAAGGTACTTCTATACATTTCTGAGATGATGATATTAAGGATGGTTATCTCATTGCTGGCTCCAATGTTAAACTATGTTCTGCACTGGAGGCCATCTTTTTTGTCAGATCCAAGTACCTTCCATACATCCTTACTGTAAAGATTGGTTGAATTTGCTTCAGTAGCATCAGAGGAGATAGCAAATAGATGGTTTTCCCATAGGGTCCCATGTTAGACTATGTTCTGCGCTGGCAGCCATGTTTTTAAAGGTATCGGAAAAATTTCAGCATTCTCCATAAAAGACCTTCCATACATCATTCCTGTAGAGTTTGGTTCAATTTGCTTCAGTAGCTTCAGAGGAGATAGCAATATATGCTTTTCCCATAGGGTCACATGTTAAACTATGTTCTGCGCTGGTGGCCATGTTTTTACACGGACCAAAAAAATTTCGGCAAACTAAGAAAAGGACCTTCCATACATCATTCCTGTAAAGTTTGGTTCAATTTGCTTCAGTAGCTTCAGAGGAGATAG
>MJUU01055271.1:26228-44716 GCA_002080025.1 Modiolus philippinarum | reverse complement strand
AAAGTTTGGTTCCATTTGCTTCAGTAACTTCAGAGGAGATAACAAATATATGCTTTTCTTATAAGGTCCCATGTAAACTATGTTCGGCACTGGCGGCATGTTTTTTGGCAGATCAGAAAAATTTCGGCAAAATACGTGAAGGACCTACCATACATCATTCCTGTAAAGTTTGGTTAAAATTGGTCTAGTGGTTTCAGAGGAGATAGCAAAAATATGAAAAGTTTACGGACGACGATGGACAATGGACGACAAGTGATGGCAAAAGCTCACATGGCCTTTGGCCAGGTGAGCTAAAAAAACATGAACTAGAGGACGACATGCCCCTGCGCAAGGTTGAATCAAACTGGGATTTTTTAGCAATATTTGTGTCTGTAAGACACATATGATGCCCCCGCTAAACACATGATATTCTCACATTTCTGTACGTGTGTGACACAAGAATCGTGTGTGAGATACCCATGTGAGATTCATGCATCTCACATCACATGACCACCCTTGACGGAACAATGCAAACAACGTCACGTCACAATATTGAAACGTCAGAAAAAATACAATGTCCCCGGAATGGTGTGGCAACGTTGAATTTTTACACCGCTTCATTTTACAAACCCATGAATAACTACGCCTAAGATTCTAGTTCAGAGTTTTGTACTTTTAGTACAAAACCAAAACACATGCGATCTTTTCAATTATGAAATTTATTTTTTGCTACGTTGCCTAGTTTTGGAGAATAGATTTTCGTGTATCGGTGGCCATGTTTATTTTTTCTAATTTTTGGCAGAGAAATGTGAGAAAAATAATCAGTCATGGTAAAAAATGTGAGACTGGACAATTCCACCCTCGGGTTCACATTTTCTAACATCAGAAACTCGGCAAGCCTCGTTTCTGACTGGAAAATGTGAACCCTCGGGTGGAATTGTCCTGTCTCACATTTGAGACCATGACTGATTATTATATTCTTGGTTGCACAGATTAACTATGTACACTCTATTACTAAATCACCAAAAATTATAAGTTGAGCAATGTATATTTTTGAAAAAAGAAATGAACTGAAATCAAAATACATAACACATGCACATCTTCAATATAGGTACAATTGAACTACAAAATTAAAGCTTCCTAGCCTCAAAACTCTAGGAGGAATTGTTCGGACAATCTGTGTACCCTGTATTAATAATTCACCCAATAAATGACTAAGTTCAACAATGTGTATTTTTTCCAAAATTACATCAAAATCAAAATCCTTCCCACATGCACATCTTCAATACAGGTACAAATGATCTGCAAAATAAAAACTTCCTACCATTAAAACTGTAGGAGGAGTTGCGTGGACAAATTATGTACCCTCTATTACAAAATCACCCCAAAAATGACTAAGTTCAACAATGTATATTTTTGACAAAAATGCACCAAAATCAAAATCCTGACCACATGCACATCTTCAATATAGGTACGAAAAATCTGCAAAATAAAAACTTCCTACCATTAAAACTGTAGGAGGAGTTGTGCGGACAAACTATGTACCCTCTATCACAAAATCACTAAAAAATGACTATGTTCAACAATGTATATTTTTGACAAAAATTAGTCTAAATGAAAATCCATACCACATTCACATCTTCAATATAGGTACAAATAATCTGCAATATAAAAATTTTCTAGCATTAAAACTGTAGGAGGAGTTGCGCGGACAAACTATGTACCCTCTATCACAAAATCACTAAAAAATGACTAAGTTCAACAATGTATATTTTTGACAAAAATGCACCAAAATCAAAATCCTTATCACATGCACATCTTCAATATCTGTACAAATGATATGCAAAATAAAAACTTTCTAGCATAAAAACTGTAGGAGGAGTTGCGTGGACAAACCATGTATCCCCCTCGGACAGACGGACGGACGGACAGACAAGGGTAAAACAATATGCCCCCCGACTTATTGTCGCAGGCATAAAAAGGCTCTTTAATATATTACCAGGGGGGACAACACAACTGAAAGGGAGACTTCAGGACATACAAAGGAGACTTGTTTACAGTTGTCATTATCTTGACATTTATTATGCCATCCATATATTGAGTGGAATTTGACTTCTATTAAGTTATCAGGAAATAGCAGTTTTTGCAAATCCAATTCATTCATCTTCATAACATATAATTTTAGGAAATAAGTAGTTATTGATGGCAAATAACTATATACAACATGTAAGTACAGGGTGCACAAATTTGTTTGGTATGAATTGATTATAAATTGTAATCTAAGAATATCAGCTGCAAAATTTAAGATGAATTCATGGATGATTACAAATGCACCACAATTTCACTTTTTGTGTGTTTTGTATTTTTAATATCTATTCTTGTCAATTCCAAGAAATAGCAATGAAAGAGAGATAATCAGTAAGAGTCAATTGCAAAAGGAAGGCTCATCAAGTCCTATACCTCAATCACAAAAAAAATAGCTATTAAATTCAAACCCCTAGAGTAAATATAAAACCATAGGTAATCAACAATTGAATAGGTTGCCCCATCTTGGCAATTTGTCACAACAACCAAAATTTGCCTGGATGCTGACCTTCCATTAAAAAATGCATGTATATGGAAGAATTCATGCAAGATGAGATTATTTTTCAATGTACACAAAATGAAATGTGAACTCATCCATAAAATTGATTATAAGTCGATCAAGTGGAAAATAAACATCAAATAGATTGTTCCTTTGATTGTTTTTACAATGTATTTGTAGAGACTTTGTCTCATATATGCATTTACTCCATATCCTTTATTCACCATTTACAACTGGAGTATGTCTCTCCTGCAGTGTGGAGTCCGTAAAGATTCCCTGCGCGAGAGATGTATGCTCTCTTTATCTTTCAGTTATGGTGTACTTGTTCATGAGAATTTCTCATATGAATATACTATCATACTTACAGATTTTGGTATTTATTTTTTGTTATTTCGAAATGTAATTCTGACCACCTGTTTGGAGTGCACACATCTGGATATTTTATAATGCCAAGTTTTCTTACAATCAACTTGATGAGTGTCCTGTGTTGGTCAATATCTTGTAATCATCCACTAGCTTAAGACTCTAGTGCTTTTGTTGGGAAACGGATGACAGTGATTGTAATAGCACTTTGCCAATTTAATTAATGTTTGTTGACAATCCTGTATCCATTACCAGTAAAGACAAAGATGTAGAGTTGTTCAGCAATTAGCAAAGAATTCCGCTCAGGCCAGTACTTGGGCCGTCATAAACTTACTATGAGGTGTGGGCAAAGCTCGTTATTGAAGGCCTCATGGTGACTTCAAAATGAAGAACAACAATAAAAGCGTTGTTCCTTTGCTTGATTTTACCATGTATTTGTAGAGACTTTGTCTCATGTGCATTTACTCCATATCCTTTCATTCAGCATTAAATATCCCAATGTACCTGTTTGCTGACCTACCGCCAAAGATGCAATGGCATGCAAGGCCAGATGATCCTACCTTGTACAGTTACTGTGATATGAACTCGGACCTTAACTTGAATATAAGTTGATCATATGGAAAATATAGGTCAGAGTGATCTAATTTTGCATGAATGCTGACCTACCACAAAGGATGCATGCACTTGCAAGTTTAGATGATCTGCCATGTACAAAAATTGAGATATGAACAGGTACCTAAACTTGAATGTTAGTCAATCATGCTGAAAATATAAGTAAAAGCAATCTTAAATTACCTGGATGCTGATTTATCACCTAGGATGCATTAACATGCAGAGTCGGTCAGATGATTCTATGATGTATAGTTATTGGAATATGACTTGGACATAAAATTGAATGAAAGGCAATCAGGCAGAAAATAAAGGTTAAAGAGACCTTATGCTTATTTTATTCTAAGCTGTGAGATAACCCAAGGTGCATCTCTTTGATTACCCTGCCCTTCATAGTCACAAGATATATACCTAAATCAGTGTTCTCCCTAGAAATTTTTGAAGGCGCAAAATTTTAAGCGTGCGGAAAGGCTTCTGGTGAGAAGAGTATATAACCACGCTATATTTGATGCCAAGTGATATGAAGAAAGGTTTTATGTACATTTATATAATGATAAATAATCATATAACAATATGTGTAAGATAACAATATAATATGTTTCTCAGTCAATTGATATTCTATTTATTTAAATATCTTTCTGTTCTTCTGTCCTTTCCAGTTTTCAACAGCTAATTTAAAATCAAAATTGTCCAACTCTTCCCCCTCCATGGAGATCATCATCAAAGAATTTGTAATTTTGTTGCTCAATCTATTCCTATTTCCATTTTCACTGGACTTTGTGTGTTTTGCAGCTGGTGATACTGTAAGTTCAATATCACTAGCATCCTGACTATCATCACTTGCAATACTTTCTTCAGGTGGTGGAATGTTTTCTTTTGCTGAAACAACTGTGAAAAAATTCTTGATGCCGCCGCCAATTGAACGCTTAACGCCTTTCTTATTCATGATGTTTTTAATAATTGGCAATGTTATAAAAACTAAATATATATACCATTCTGAAGTCCTGTCATAAATTGACAGTTGGGTAGAAATAAACTGTACAATTTTCGTTGCACCCATCATCTCGGGTATTATACAATGGAAGGTGTCAAACGTCAGTTTCAGAAATTTTCACATTACCGAAGTTTCATGTCAACATGCAGTAAAAATGTATTTAGAATACCTGACAAATTCAGGATTTTACAACGGAAGATGTCAATGTCACCTGAAATATCTTTCAAAGTCGATCTATGATTGTAAGGAAATACGATGTTTCATGTCAACAGTAGACACGTGTATTTGTACCTGTCGAATTCATAATTTTACACGGAAGAATTTAGATGTCAATGTCACATGAAATATCTTCCAATTCATATGATCGGACTGAAATAAAATTATACAAAATATTTAGACCTTCCAATGTTTCGTGCACTGGTATCTCGAATAATAGACCATATGCACGTACGACCTTTTTACAACAGAAAATATGTTATCCGCGAAGTCGATCTCGATTTTGAATGAAATAAAATCACTTGAAAAAAATTGCCGCTTTTCACGTCATCATGAGAAATGATAAATATTAACTAAAAATCCTTTTTCTTTCGTTTTGAATTTGTTATGAAGTTCAGGGTTACTTAAATTTCGTCCAATGGAAAAGCCGATGTGTATATTTTTAGAAAAACTGTAATCGATTGATATTTTTAGACAATACACTGCACGTGGATACACAACTCGTCATCATTTCTAATCAATAATATTGACAACGGGGAGCATGTTTTTATCACCTTCACACCTAGTCAACACACCAGGCGACTGTATATACAATTTTAATATGTTTATCTGCATGATAAAACAAACAAATCATTAATTATCATGACACTGCGGCATTAGTTATCAAGGCGCTGCGGCTAATTTAAGCGCTGCAGGATTCAACTTTCTCAAAGGAAGACGCTGCGGTCCCGCAGCGCTATATTAGTCTAGGGAGAACAATGTAAATTCAGACAAGGACGCCAGGCTACTCCGATGAGGTGAACTTAAAATATGTCAACAGAGGAAACACCAATATCTATAAAATGAAAGGAATCCTTCCCAAATTATGAGTGAATTTTTTACATTGATAGGTATCTTCATTTTGCCTGGTTTTTACATTTTTTTATTTTCGAACCTTCCGTACATGTTTGTGTCAGTTTACTTACTTCATATTCATCAAACAAGGTTCTATGATGGAAATAAGCATGTGAGAATATCCTATACACTCTTCTACATACTGATCCTAACTTGGCTACTGACGATTCCTTTATACATACTCTGTAATGAAATATGAAATGTTTTGTCATTGCTATCAACTTTCTGGCATACTGATGGCAGCTGTACTTTCTTACACATTGCAGATTCAGAGATTAAAATATGGATTATTGCAAGCAGGCTCTATGTAAAATTTAAAACATAGTAAGACCTAATGTTTTTTTTTTACATTTTCATACAAAAAGATAAACTGTATTTCTCGTATTAAGCACCCAGGGTGCTTAGAAAATTTGAAATGGGGGCACTAATTAAGAAGAACAAAAAACCGTGTTCCAAAATGAAGCTCTTGACACGAGATTCTTCGATCTTTCATAAGTACACAATGTAATCAATGTAAGAATGCTTTAACTATCCAAATCTTTGACAAACAGAAGAAATGAGCAAGGCGGATTAGTTATTTATACCAAAATGCAAACGAAAAACTCTATTGTTTATAACTTGAAACTCAGACACATATGAATTCGCAATAGATAAAGAAGAAATCAATTATGCAAAACATATGAAATAAATACTGAAATTATGGTTTTCAAGTGGAAATTTTGATGGGGCGCTTCAGGATTTCAAACAAAATTAAGGGTGAGGGGTGCTTATAGCAGCAGGGGCGCTTAATATGAGGAATACAGTATTAAGGTATATAATGAAGTTCTTAACATGGTCTAATTTGTATGGTATAAGGACTAACTGCAATGATCTATTTTGATTATATTTTGAAAATTTTAAGCTTTCTGATACCGTACTGGTTTCTGAAACTAGGTCTAAAATAATTGAATGCATGCCATATGCAAAATTATCCTAAAAAAAATATGGTTTGGTTCAAGTAATATTGTTAAAGCCTCTGTGTTACCTTCCAAATTCATTTTAATTCATTTTCATTTCCCATTATAAAGGTCATGATTACCTGTCAAATTTTTTGCAATTATAAATTTACATGTAGTCCCCAATCTACAAAATTTCCAGTTTCTTCAATAATAAAGATTTTTCATAGTTGTATATATACAGTAAATCTTTTATGGCTCAAACGAAAATAGCTCAAACACCCTCTAAGGTGTCTGCAGGGTATTAATTTCCTAATATAGAATTTTGTGAAATTTTCTGTGTAGAAACATAATTGTATTTTTGTTCAAAATATAAAATAAAATTTTGGGGTCACCGTGCATTTAAGCGCAAAAACTGATAATGAAAATTTCAGGATTTTACATAGAAATGTAAATGAAAATGGTTATATGAGAGAATAGCTTGAAAAATTTATTATAGATTTTGAAATCATTATATAGTTTACATATAAAATAATAAAAATCTAAATGGCACCAGGGTGCACAAGCCGAGTTGCAGCTTCAAATATCATGTGACCAAGTTAATTTGAAGAGCCGAATATTTCTAAAATTGTCTATTTATTTTCTTTCCTACCTAATATCCAAAATTCTAAGAATTCAAGAAGGTCTATTTTCTAGTTTCATGTCTTGACATTTCATATATAAATCTGTTTTCAGTCACTGTGACCTTCACTGACCTTGACCTTTGACCTACTTCCTCCAAAATCAATAGGGTTCCTCCCCTCCTGCTATCCAACAACATATCCAAGTTTCATTTCAATTAGATGTAAACTTTTTGAGTTATCTCGAAACCAAATTTTTCTGAATTTTTTTTCGGTCACCGTGACCTTGACCTTTAACCTACTTCCTCCAAAATTAATAGGGTTCCTCTCCTCGTAGTACCCAATCATATTTCCAAGTTTCATTTCAATAGGATGTAAACTTTTTGAGTTATCATCCGGAAACCTAATTTTTCTCAAATTTTCAGTCTATTTTCGGTCACCGTGACTTTGACCTACTTTCTCCAAATCAATAGGGTTCCTCCCCTCCTGCTATCCAACAACATATCCAAGTTTTATTTCAATTAGATGTAAACTTTTCGAGTTTTCATCTGGAAACCAATGTTTGATGCCCGCCCGCCCGGAACACCAAACCAATAGCCGAGTTCAACTTCGTTGCAACTCGGCTAGAAATAAGGGGTCACCGTTGAAATAAGAGAGATAAATTGCAAATATTAATTTCTCTTGTGATATCTATGTTAAATTCTTTTATCAAATTATCTCCCTTGTATTATTTCTGTGTTCTGTAAATCCAGCTTCAGATTTAAAGCTTGGGTGTTTTAGTTCACTTTTTTGTAATGAAAATGTTGTAAAAATGATCAAGAATAATAATTTTAAATACTTTAGAACTTTCTTTACATTTCAAATAACTATTTTGTTAAATTTTTTAATGAATGAAACCTAAATGAACAAGTATAAGACAAAAATGGCGGAATAATACCACTGAGACACCTTAAGGATGTTTGCTGGTCATGTTTATGTATTCCTGTCAGATTTTCGGACTTCTCTGGTTTTATACATTGAAAAGCTTAATAATTATTTGCCCGATGACTCCTTAATTTTTTTCCTTTATTTCATTCTATACACCTTTTGGAGCATTCTGACAAAATTTTATTCAGTTGGTGTTATTTTGTCACATTCATTATTGGATAAACAGTCCTCCTGTTAAACCTATGAAAAATGCAGAGGAGTTCAGTTTCCTGCCATTTTTTCAAGCACTTGTATCCCAGTAATTTCATCGGTAACCTATTAATTTTTTTTGGTTTAAATTACTTCTTTTACAATTTTCTAGCAAAAAATTACATCTAAATCCTTGTTATTTTAAAATTGACCAGAGAACATCCTTGACTGGAACTGTTTACATCTAACCCTTGGGTGTTTGAGCCATCAAATTTTGACTGAACTACTCATGCTCTATACTCTTACATTTTATTAGTATTTAATAAACAGAAAACTCTTCAGAGTCAATGTGACCTTGCCTTATCTTTTTGCTGTGTATTACTACGTCAGAACCACTTACCTACTGGGGAAATATTTGTTACTATTTAGTAGACATGCTGCTCCATCTAATGTGTGTCTTGTGTAGTCTATGGCTGGACACTGAAAATGATAATGCTCAATATAATATGCATGAACAACAGAAATACAGATTTACTAGTTATGGTGAGGTCACAGAACCTAAACATGCCTTTTCTCTGTCTGATTGTAATTTGTGCAAAGGTTGAGCAAAGAGAGTAGAGACAAAAAATTAATGGCTAATTTGTCCCATTACAAGTTAGTGTTCATGTATTTCTTTTATAATATAAAGGGCTACGCTGAGTGCAGCATGCATGGTTGCCACTCTTTTCCTCGTATGAAATTCAAGGATTTTTCAAGGGTTTTTCAAGGATTTTCACAAGTTTTCAAGGATTAAAACAAATGAAAAATTGTGTTATACGCTGATGTTAAATCACTAATCTCGTGTATTATTCAGTAATGTAGCAATTTTAGCTCTCCATTTGTGGCCTTGTTTGTTGTGCATGGTTCCCATAAAAACACTTTTGACAGACTTCATACAAGAGGGAGGTTAAATGCATGCGATCATTAAACCTAACTTAAGGTGTCTGCAGGGTATTAATTTCCTATTATAGAATTTTGTAAAATTTTCTGTGTAGAAACATAATTGTATTATTGTTCAAAATGTAAAATAAAATTTTGGGGTCACCGTGCATTTAAGCGCAAAATCTGAAATTGAAAATTTCAGGATTTTACATAGAAATGCTAGGGAAAATGATCCTATGAGAGGATAGTTTGAAAAATATATTATAGAATTTTTTCATACTTTGCATGTGTTTAATTATCATTATGTAGTTTACTTATAAAAAAATAACAATTAGAGGTAACCGTTGAAATAAGAGAGAAAAATTGCAAAATGTTAATTTCTCTGGTGATATCTTTGTTAAAATATTTTGTCTAATCATCTCCCTTGAATAATTTCTGTGTTCTGTAAATCCAGCAACAGATTTAAAGCTCATTAGTTTTAGCTCATGCTTTTGTAACGAAATGTCATAAAAATGATTAGGAATACAAATTTTAAATACATTTGAACATTCCTTCATTTTAAAAACTATTTTGTTAAATTTCTTAATGAATGAAACCTAAATGAACAATTATTAGACAAAAATTGCAGAATAATACCACTGAGACACCTTAAACCAACAATTTAGCTTATATGCCTGCCTGAACAAAGTCGGAAATAAGCTGTCTTTCATTTGTCTTGTGTTCATCTAGGATTTGCCTTTATTTCAATCAAACTTGTGTTGACACATTTATTTGCTGACCAATACATGCATTGATGCCTGTTAATAATTCTTCACTGCCTTGTTTGTAGAACCTGAACTCAGAACTATAAATTCACAGGATATGTTTTTGTTTTGAAAACGTGCATCGTTGTTAAATAGCAAAATACCGAATTAAGTTTACGGCGAGTTAAGTTTCCGCATATGACCATTTCGACAGCGTGTGTCCCTCCCGTGCAGATCAAATCAAAATATTTGAAAATCCATAAACCGAGATATTCTTAAAACTGACTAAGAACAAACTGTCAATAGGATCTAAAATCATCTAAGGACGGAGCTATGCACGAGGGAGATACTCCTTAATTAAAATTAACCTTTGATAACGATTCAATGAAATATTTGCATTCAAGATCGAGATGTATAGTACCCGTCAGATTGTTCCTTGAAGTTCTTGTACATTAATATCGTAAAAATAAGGATGGTTAATACACATCATGTGTACAACTGAACAATCACCATTTCTTTTATATGAGCTTTTTAAGCGATGCTTATTACATAACGACTAATGAGAGAAAAAATCGCAATAAGGTTATATTCCTCTCACAGGATCGCCCGAAGAAGGAGAGAATTGGATACGGAATTGATTGATTTATTCGAGTTACAAGGAGGCGAACTGGACAACATTTAAAGGGAAGGAATTCATTTCATTTACAACTTCCAGTATTTCTTTTTTCAAGGGTTTTTCCCGTTTTCCCGGGTCTGTGGCAACGCTGAGCATGATACGACCGCAGCGTGTTGACCCCAGAAATTTGAACAAGTGTAATTTAAAAGTGAATGTGGAAACAGTTAAGTGCTTGACAAAGTAACTAGATGGACATAAACTAGGGAACATAAAAATTAGCCCTTCTGATCCCTGAAAGCACGGAAACTGTAAGAGTTGTGCTTACCTCTGACAGCTTACATCAAGATGAATCAAAAGAAAAAATCCCAATCGAAATCAAATTTAAAATAAAAATTGCAATTCCGGCCCCTTTGACCCCTTATATTTCAGAAACAATAAAAGATATGCCAAATCTATAAGTATAACTCAGACACCTTACAACAAGAGAAATCTAAAGAAAAAATTCCCATCGAAATCCGATGAAAATAAAAAATTTTAGGTAACCTGCACATTTGCAATTTTGGCCCTGTTTGGACCCTTATAGATCCAAAAGGAATAAAGTTATCAAACATCTAAAAGTAAGGTGCTTGTTGGTTTTTCACAAGGAATCAATTGAAAAAACTGCATCAAAATCAGACTAGAAATAAAAACAAGTGTGGACCCAAATTGATGTCTCGCCCGTCCCTGCTTGATCGCAAAATTGATGTGAAAACTCAAACTGCCTAAATCAGAAAACTTAACATGTTCACTACACTGTGAAATTAGATTAACTGACAAAAGCAATGTAGCAGACTGTCACATATCTGACATCCAAAACCAAAATTCCAAATATTAATGACCTACCACCAGTCAGGGGACAGACTTGAGTAAGTCTTATTATTTTAGACCTTTTCAAGTCTGGAATTATAGGTATTGTTGAGCAATTTTGACTTGAACAAGTCTAAAATTCATTAGACTTGTACAAGTCTAAGAGAAATTACCATTTTTATGTTTTTTGTTCTTAATGGTTATTTGCAGTTATCCTTCATATTGTATATCATTGAAAAAGAATCATGACTAGTGCCTTGTAATTTAAAACAAAAAGCTATACCAATCTGCAAAAGCAGTAGATTGATATTGATAATTTTGTTATCTTTGATAACAATCTTAAATTGATTGTACACCTGCTGTCCTAATTTTGCCCCAGTAACCAATAATTTTCTGATAAAAATAGAAAATTAAACTTCCATGTAATTCCAATTAGGTCTGGACGCCCCATCTCTAAATACTGACGCTTGGCTCATTAAAATGGTCAATTTAGCAAATTTTAGACTTATGCAAGTCTAATTACCCATAAAATTTGGAACACCTGTGCAACAGGAAATAAACATTAGACTTCATCAGGTCTAAAAATTTTAGACTTCAACAGGTCTATGCATACAAAACTAAAAAAAATATAAGACTGAAACAAGTCTAAAACTCTACAGACTTGTACCAGTCTGTCCCCTGACTGACCACTGATAGATACTGAAAACAAGACTAACCCACACAAAATAATAAGTACCTACAACTAACAGTTTCTTAGAAACTGATCTGATCAGAAAAAAATTACATGGTTACTAGACCGTGAAATTGAGGTCAAGAACAAAACTCATGTAGCAAACTGTCATGTACTATCCAAAACAAATCTACATATCAAATATTACTGTCTCATCACTAGTACTAACTTTNGATGAAAATAAAAAATTTTAGGTAACCTGCACATTTGCAAATTTGGCCCTGTTTGGACCCTTATAGATCCAAAAGGAATAAAGTTATCAAACATCTAATAGTAAGGTGCTTGTTAGTTTTTCACAAGGAATCAATTGAAAAAAACTGCATCAAAATCAGACTAGAAATAAAAAAAATGAAATTTTTGGGATTCCCCCTTTTGGGCCCCATTTATCTCATGAATAGTACATGTGACGTAAAATCCGTTGACATACTACTGTTTGGAAATTTCCTCAGGAGTACACTGAAAGAAACTCCATCAAAATCCGATTAATAATAAAAATTCTACAGCTAAATATGTGAAAACAACCAATTTTGCCCTTTTAAAACTATGGCCNCCGCTGGATGAGGTACGGACCTGCCGAATACCTTTTTTAAAGGGGACCACCCAAGGACTATTGTGACCAAATTTGGTTCCAATTGGCCCAGTGGTTTCAGAGAAGATCTTTGAATGAAAAGTTTATGCCGGACGGACGACGGACGCCGGACGCCAAGTGATGGCATAGCCAGGTGAGCTAAAAACGGGAGGGGCCACAATGACCAAAACCTATCAACACCTTCCTTTTGTGCCAAGGAACATTGTGTTAAAATTTCAAAAGGATTGATCAATTTGAACTTAAGTTATTGGCCAAAAACAAAAGTGTCTACAGACAACGACACCGACGATGACAACGACGCCGACGACAGTGCCATACCATTTAACGAACGCAAAATTTTTTGCGGTCGTATAAAAAAACATGACAATAACAGTGTCATGGCTCTGAAATATTAAAACACAGGGACTAATACTTGCTTGTATGTCCTTCTGAAATAATACAGATAAACAAATGTACATGCATAAAATAGAATGCTTCCATGGCAAAAATGTTTTTATTTATTCAGAAAATACACCTTTTTTAGTCAATTAAATCATAATTTGTAAAAAAAATCTTTTAACCCATGAAAAACTTTACAAAACAACGAATCACCTGAACAGTATATGTACACAAGGGAGGCTCTGTCCAATCAATTATTAACCAAAGACTTTAAAATTGGTAGTTGCTACTAGTCTGCTTACTATGCAAATACTTGATTGAATGGATTCAAAATAATAGGTTCTTTTATGAAATAATATTTAGGGGTAACTTCCAAGATTGTGTGAGAAATTCGGTTGTGGAAAATTTCCTAATCTTTAATTTTGGTCAAATGTAAGAACCCAGTTCTTCCATAAAATACAACTTTTCCTGGAGTAAAGTAAAACCTACTTTTCAATTCTGATGTCAAATCATTCATGGAATTTATTAAGATAACAATGGTTACTGTGACTTAAGAAAAATCACAGCGTTGAATTTTACATTTACATATTACAGGCACATCACAAGACCCTGTCTTATGTGGACTGTCTTAGGCCACCCTAAATTAATTCTATGTTTAACGTCAACCTAAGACCTCGAAAGCTACGAGGGAGGGAGGGAGGGACAAATAAAACAAACAAAAATTTCAAACAAATATTTGCAATTATATTTTACAAATTTTAATGCATAAATATGCTATAGTGCACTTTAAATTCTTGACTGAAATAAAACATTTCATTTCACTTTATTTTGCAAGTTTTTCATCAGTTTCATACCCGACTGCTCAATTAATGACAGATACTGACATAAACTTGAAAATTTGTGGAAATTACAAATTTTTGTTTGTTTTTTTTAATTTTCATGATTTTTCAAAAACCTATGAGGGGGGATGACGTTAGAATTAATTTAGGACAGCTTACACAGGAAACCAACATTTATGGAGAAAAAATGCTGCTGATGATATGTCTTCCTGTGTATCTTAACTCCATGAGCTAACATTAAAATAGAAAGCAGCAACAGCCTGCTAAGCTGACCTCGTTACCCAGCATTGTCACATGTTAAGCATGTCAGTAAACAGAAATTAACTACTATCATTCTTTTTAACGGATTCATTCATGCATGAAATGTAGGTCACAGACTACATCCAAAGCATTCACTGCAGCTATCATCTCAAAATGCATCATACATACTAATATGGTAGATGTGGGACTTGTCAGTATGAAGAAATGGATTTGAAACATTCTACCTAACCGAGTCACTAATGCATATAATGTATGTCATCCCGTCATGCATCATACATACCAGTATAGTTGATGTGGGACATGTCAGTAAGCAGGATAGACTTTAACCATTCTACCAAACCAAGTCACTCATGCCTAAAATGTAAGTCACAGACAGCATCCGAAGCATGCAGTGTTGTTGACATCCCAAAATGCATAATACATACCAAAATGGTTGATGTGGGACATGTCATTATGCAGGAATGGACTTGAACCATTCTACCTAACCAAGTCCTTCATGCTTAAAATATAGGTCACAGTCAGCATCCAAAGCATCCACTGTTGTTGTCATCCCAAAATGTACATACCAATATGGTTGATGTGGGACATGTCAAGTATGCGGGATTGGGCTTAAACCATTCTACCTAACCAAGTCACTCATGCCTAAAATATAAGTCAATGTCAAAGTCCAAAGCAAGCATTGTTGTTTGTCATCCCAAAATGCATCATACACACCAAAATGGTTGATGTGGGACATGTCAGTAAGTGGGAATGGACTTTAACCATTCTACCTAACCAAGTCTCTCATGCGTAAAATATAGGTCACAGTCAGCATCTGAAGCATGTATTGTTGTTGTCATCCCAAAATGCATCATACATACCAATATGATTGATATGGGACATGTCAGTAAGCAGGAATGAACTTTAACCATTCTTCCGAACTGGACGCGGACACGGACGCCGATGCTAGGGGTATCACATAAGCCATCCTCACTTCGTGAGGTGAGCTAAAAAGGCAACTCAGTGTGTTGACAAATGCCCAGTTGAAGGCAAGAATTGTATTTTTACAACACATTATAATCATACCTTGTCTTAGCCAATATATAGCTGAAACATTGTTCGTGTTCAGGTTCTACTTGTATTTAGTTTTACTGTCTTTAACAACAATTTTGTAAAGAAAGATAACTCTGATCATTTTGCATTATGTTTTGTTATTCTGATTGATTAACAATGTTTCTTGTAATGTCTCCCTACCTCTTTAGGAGTTTTATGTGCTGCACATAAAAATATCCACTGTTCTGTGGCTGTCATTTGTGTACATGTTTCTGGATTACAATCTGCCTGTAAAATATAAAGTATGACAGTAATTATCTTAGCTAACTTGCCTATACATTGAATAAGGATTGAAAGACAATCACTTGAACAAATTCAAATGGTAAGTGGATACTGCAAACAGGGAAATTTTTCGTGGCAGTTTTTTTACGTGATTTTTGCGTTTAGAATGGAAGCACAAAAAAACCCAGCGTGAATATACAGGTCTATTATTAAAGTCTTTGGTCAACAATTTAGCAGTGCAACTGCATGAAAATCAGATCAATTTACTGCAAAATAAAGATTGCGCAAAAAATTCCAGGTTTACAGTAATGGTTCTGCAAATTTTATTCTCATTTTCCCCCAAACATGTTTATGAATATTAGTAAACAAATCAAGATTCTTTTTCATCATTTGCCACATATGCACATATATGTTAACTCAACAACAATCTATTTTTTAACTCTATTACCTATTCATATCTTGCAGTCTAGCAGCAAAAAAGTTATATATTTGTGTATACCGATACCTACGATGGTGGTGTCATTTACTGATATGAATACAAAAATTACAGTAATGCTGAATTGATTGCCTATGTTTGTTTTCTCTCTTGCAAACAATGAAATTTCTTGACTGTTGTCATCATATTTTTTATGCTAAACAAAACTTATCATTCAAATAATGAAAAGGGACAGGGCTCTACATTAAGGCTTGTTGGACTTGTCCCTACCAGTCTAAATTTGATCCGGACAAGTAAAATTTAGAATTACTTGCCCACAGGACAAGTGAAAATTTCAAATAAAATGAAATTCTGCACTGTTTGGACAAGTAACAATTCATTGCAGACAAGTGAATCTTAAGTTTACTTGTCCAATAGACACATCAAAATGAAAGTTAATGTAGAGGCCTGAGGGAAAGGGAAACCATCAAGATCCTCTTAATGATTTATGTATTTTTTTTATGAATTTTGTGGTTTATTTGATATGAAAACTTTGCCAAGTATGTGTGACAGTGTGGTCATTGTTGAAGGCTATATCTTGACATTGTGTACCCTTGAGTTTTCAGTATTGTTGGAATTTCATCTACATATTAAATGTCAAATCTTCTTTTGTGTGAATTTCTCTTCAATACATAAAATATATTAAAATACCTGTAACTTGACTGATAAGCCATTCAATTCCATACAAAATTGCCTGCAAAATATAAATACAAACTCAGGAAAAATTTTACACTGGACATAACATAAATCAACTACACTATATCATTGCTAAATAGTTAATACCCTACCTTGTATAAGCATTTCTTATAAAACAGTGATTTTGTTGCCTTTTTTAAAAACTGCCTGTGCCTTTCTGATTGGGAAAATTTAGTACAATTTGTGATAAATTGGGAGATTAACTTCAAACATTAAATTCTGTAAAACCATTCCATGTCACCAGAAATGGTTTTCAGGAATCTTTGTATGGACATTTCAAGACAATATGCATATAAAAAGTATTTATTTACTACAAAGGACGGAACACTTTGATGATTTGGAAGAATTTAATATGTGATCTCACTATTTTTGGGAATTTTGTCAACAGAATTGGGAAGAAAAAAAGGTAGTTATGCTCACATTTGGGAAAAAGTCCCTGGGGAAACAGCCTTTATAAGGAACAAAAACAAGGCTTACAAAATCACTGTGAAAAGTTGTGCTTTCTTGTGATATCAAACTGTGCAAAGCCAGACATATTTTTTTTTGCATTTAAATTGAAAAGAAGTAAAAATGACATTACCAAAACACTTCCACTGTGTCATATGGATAGGCAGTCTTCACATTTAATTGTACTTTCCATAGCATTAGCTAGTACAGTGGATTCCTGTTAATTGAATACCTTATTTGTCAGGAAAAAATATGCAATTAACAGGAATATTCTATTAAGAGGAGTCTTCAATCTTGGTGTAAAAACATGTCAATTAACATGAAAAGTGTCAAATGATGAGTTAATCAATAATTAAACACAGAGATTACAGTCTGTTTTTATAAAATTATTAATTGGTTTGACATTTCATAATTAGATATATCATTTTAATTAGTTTTTTCAGAATAATTTGCTGAAAAATATATACTTTTAATGATTAATTTCACAAAACATGTCTTGATTTGAAAATGAAACTATTCAATTAACAGGAATTTCTTAACTATTCAATATGCAATTAAAAGGAATAAATAATAAAGAAGCATATAGTAAATGGTTTTGTGCAGCAGAATTGTATGCAATTAAGAGAAATATTCTATTAAGAGGTATGCAATTAAATGGAGTTGACTGTATTACTAGGAAAATAGATTCTGTTGTTCCGGTTAAATAATTCTTGAAGAATAAAATATTCTAGTTCAGAGAAAATGAATCCCACAATTAATTTGTGCTGTAAACCTAAAGTTAAACAATTTCTCATTGTACCACATAGGCAAATGGAACCTGGTTCATATGGTACATGTATTTAGAGCCCCCAAAAAATCAATCCTGGGTTCAAATTACCATATGGAAAATTGACCCCAGGGTTGACACTTAAAGAGTCTATATCATTTTATTATCATTTTATTAGAAATAATGAAATTATACAATCTTCAAATTTTATACATTTACATGACTTCATGACAGTGTGTTCATTTGTTAGAAACAACAAAAATATGCAGTCATGAAATTCAATGTGTTTACAGTATGTCTTTATTGAACTTACAATGTATGAACTTACGACATGTGTCAAACCACTCTAAAGTGCCAATCTGTAATCACTGTATCCATATTTGATATTAATCTTAAGATATTGTAGTATAATTTCTTACCTTAAATGTTCATACTTCCATACACCCTCGTCAACTCCATCTGGTTGATTTAATATTCCTTCTACATCATTAACATCTCTGTTTATTGCTTGTTGTATGTACTACAAATAAACACAAAAACCAGTTGTACATGTACTA